>JAODAL010085861.1:0-10444 GCA_025379985.1 Phyllomedusa bahiana
GTCAAGACGGGCAGAGGGTAAAGGGCAGGCGGCAAACAGGCAAGGCGGGGAAAACGTAGGGGAACGGACTGGGTAAAACTTTTAAAGAAATACGGACACAAGGACACCCAAAAACCCCTCACTAACCCACACCAACAATCTGGCAACAGGTGCCGGGGGGGGATACTTTAATAAAGGACCAGGCCCGGCAATAACCAAAATTCCCCGGGACCCCGGCCCCTTTTTAAATTTAAACCACCCGTCGCCCCGCAAGGCGCCTAGGGGGCGCGCTTTGCGAAACGATCCGGGACAACGGGAAAGGGGCCTTTTCAACCGGGGAGCGGGGGGCCAGGTAAGAAAAGCCGGCGGGGGGGGACGAGGGTGGCCGCGGTGCCCGGGCAATGCCCCGCCGGGGCCCCCCGGCAGGCAGGGAAAGGGCCGCAGGGGCAGGGGTTGCCCGCGGCCCGCCATGACACTGCTTTACCTCAACATGACAACACGCAAGGCATAAAAAATGAACAGTGAAAAACGGGTTTGGCCACCCCCTTTAAATCCACTTCCAAGAACCAAAGTAAGAAATTTTCCCCTTTTCACCCACACAAATTGACAGTAGAATCCCGGGAATTTTTGGAGACAGTGTTCTTTTACCAAACCAGAAAAACTGTTTGCGTTTTCTTCACATTCTAATGCACGGGGAACAACTCAGCAAAAAGGGCCCACCAGAAAGGAAATGGAAAGTAGCCCCCACCGCGGGAAAGGGGGGCAGAACCAAAGGGGTGACATTCCCGCAATCCTTTTTTTAAACCACTTCACCATGCCTGCAAGGCAGGGCAGCTTTTTTGGGACACACAGAGCCCCCCTTTAAACCAGGGTTTCCATCCCTACCGGGCCAACCCCGGTTTTTTTTTGGACTTATTTCTGGATCCATTCAATTTTTTTGGGTGCCCAAAATGGAAAAGGGGCCCTTTGACCTTGCTCAACATCCATGAAAATTTTTTTAATCCTGCCCCGCACCCAAACCGGGGTTTCTCAGAATGCACATTTCAGCACGGCTGGCGGGTGATAATTTTAAAAACGTTTTCGTTTTTTCCCCCCTGACAATTTTTGGAATCATTTGACTTTTAAACAAAAGAATCAACGGGGATCTCTGATGTTTTTTGTTCCCCCATTTTGGGGCCAAATGTCCCCCAAATTAGTAAAACGGGTAGCACTCTCTCCGCAATGAAAAAACACTTTCCCAAACAGCCCATCTTTTTGAAAACACAGTCTGCCATAAGTCATCAATTAACCTTTTTCGGGCCCCCCCAAACAGCCAAATCAAATGGGGCCCCCACCCATTACTAGTTTCCTATTTTAACATTTTTGGTGTACCCCTTTTTTGATTAGGGGCCCCGAAAAGGAGTATTGCCCCAAACTCCCCCCAATTTGGAAACCCTGAGGTGGGCACCCCTTTTGGGGAAAACCTAAATTAAAGAGATTTCCCAAAACCCCCCTTTGACACATAAGAAAACCCCACCTGAAAGGGAAAAATTGGAAACAGGGTAACTGGAAAGGGGTGCCAATAGGGCAGTACTCCTGTCGGGAAAACCCAAAAACAAAAGGGGCCCAGTAATATTTTAAACCAATAGGAACAAGAAAATGGGTGGGGGGCCCCCCTTTTAATTTCCCTGCAGGGGCCCTGAAATTAATGGGTGACTACACCCGCCCGGCTACCACTACGCCCCCTATAACATAGCTTTTCCCTGAACTCCATGTTCCCTGTTGGGGCTTTCTTACTGCCCCCCACATATATCGCATTTTTTTGTCCCCCTGGTGAAAAAAAAAAAAACCCTGGGCTCCTGAAAATTTACCTGACCATTTCCAAACCGGGGGTCTTCTTAAATGTCAAAGGGGCCCCTACACCCGCTGCTGCTGAAATTCCCCCTTGGGCTACGCCCCTGTTTTGCAAGCTGCCCCATTCTTTTCACCCATTGAAAAAATTTAAAGTATTTTTAGCCTCTAAATTTTTTTTCTGTGACTCTTAAGCCAAATTTTTTTAGCTAAGTTTTTCCCTTTACCATTTAAACGGGTTTGGATGGTAATTCCATTTCCCTCCTAAACCTGTATGGGTTTAAAAAAAATTAAACCAAATATCTTCTCCCATTGCCCTTTAGGGGGTTCGAAATTCGAGTTCGACCCCAAAAAAAAAAAAAAAAAAAAACAAAAAAATTTCCCGGGGTTTCGACTCGAACCCCAAACTTTTTTAGGGCTCCTAAATCACAAATTTCTCCATACCAGGGGGTGTCCTTTAAAGGGGGAATCCATACCCCTTTGATTGCACTAACCTTTTCCTCTAACCAACCAGACCTTTTCTGAACAAATGAAGGGGTGGGACCCCCGATTAAATCTGTGGGCAATGCCGCCGTCTTTTGGCTTGGTTGTCTTTTGGGAAAAATTGTTGTTTTTTTTATATAACTTTTATTTTTTATTGGGGAAATAAAAATCTTCCAAGCACAATCAAAAAAATTTTCTTTTAACAGGACAAAGATACTTTTTGGGGAAAAGGGAAATATAAATCAACAATGATATCACCCTTTAACACAGGGGCCCAAACAGCGTAGGGAACATCCCCCACCAAAATTGAATTATCGGTATCAAAAAAGCCAGGATTGGACCCCAAAAACCCTGGCTCCGGGGTTGATACCCCCATGCAAACCTAAACTTTAAACTCAGATTTTTTAACAAAACCCCGATACTATTTTTTATTCAAAAACCAAGGGGAGGCCCTCGTGTTATTAACCCAAAACACCTTTAAACAACAATAAACCTAAAAGGGAAACTACCTAAAATCAGCCCAGGGACAACAGAAGATACAAAAAGGGGATAAAAAGAACACAAAAAAAAAAGGGGGAACCTTTCCCAACGTAAAACAAATATCTGGGGGGCTACTTTTAGGCAACCCAGATTGTAGGGAAAATAAAAAAAACCCCCCCCCCAACCCAAAAAGCCCATATTTTCAAAAACCAAATCACATGATTATTAAGAACGCCATTAGATACCCTTTCTGGGGCACATCTTGTATCCTTTTACAAAGTTTCATCCCTAGAGGGAAAGGGGAAATTTTTCCAGCTCCTAGCAATCAGACATCTAGCGCGAAAGAATTGCAAAACCAACTGTCTCAACTTCCCCACAATTGAGGTATAAAAATTTAAAAAACAGAAAAAATTTTGGGGGAAAAAGGGGGCTTGTATCCCAATCACTGCCCCAAAAAGGTTTACACACCCCCTCCAGGGGGGGCTGAATATGCACACACCCCAAAGTAAATGAAAAAAGAGATGGGGCGTCCCCAAATCCCTACACCCCCAGCAATGAACAACACGTAGGTTTAAAATTTTTGGGTGTAAAAAATGGGGGGGGGAAGGTCCCCAGAAAAAACAATACTTATATTGGTTTTCCTTATAAAGCGCACCTAAAGGGTCTTAGATCCCCCCTCCAGATAACCTTCCCCCCCTTTAATAAGGAGAGGGTCCATCCCCACATGCCCTTTTTCCCCCTTCCATGTACTTATTCAAGGAGGTTTTCTGGGGTTCAGGGTTCCCATATTTTTTGGGAAAGGGCCCAGAAAATGAGCCCCCTTAGTGGATTTGCTTGATGAATTATTTTTGGGGTTTTTTGGGTTTAATTTTTGTTCCATTTGCAGCCCTGCCCTGGGGCCCTTTGGGTGAAGGCGGTGGTCTGGAAAAGCTTTATGGCCACAATAAAACTTGGGTTCATGTTTAAACTTCCTGTCCCGTAAAATTAACAGGAGTTAAATTTCAGAAGCTTTTTTTTGTATCATGATATTTTGTTTTAGATTTCTGTTTTGATGGTTTGTTCTTATGTCCCTTTTTTTTTCTCTCAAAACTTCCAGATATGATTTTCGATGACCCCAACAGCGGGAAAACTGGGGGCCCAAAATATGAAAAAGGCAACCCCGGTCAATATTTCCATCTCACCCCCCTTTCCCAAAACTGGTTTATATAAAAAATTTAGTATTTCTTTCCCCCAGGGAAATTTTACAATTTAAAATGGCACAAATTTTTTTACTTTTTCTTGGTTGCTATAGACAAGGAAAGATTTAAAAGGTCCCCACTTTCCAATGTTTGGGGAAAGGGGGGCCTTTTGTTTTTTACCCACCCCCAAAGCTAAGAAACCCCGTCCCCCGAACGAAAACCGGGGAAAATCCCCAACAGTATATTTTGGGGAACCAAAAATCACTTTGGGGTTTGACTCCTTTTTATGACCCAAAGTTTCCTTCCTCCTTTAAGCCCCAAATTGAACATCATTTTAAACAAGATCTTGGGCTCGAAACTCCTTGGGATTTGGGGCCTTTTTTATAGGGGCGTGGGATATCCATCCATTTGGATTCTTGGGGTTGTATGGGCTTTATTAATTTTTATTATTATTATTTATTTTAAAGCGCCATTGATTCCAGGGGGCTGTACAATTTTGAGGGGGTTACATACATTAAAAATTTTGTCAAATGAGTACAATGGGTTACTGATGAAATTTTAAATTACAATTTTGGGACAACAGAGAGAGAAAAGGACCCTGCCCCAGGGGTTTCAATCTTTCAAGGAGGGAAAAAAACAAAAGGGGGTGAATTTGACATGTTGTGGGTTTGTTTCGGGGGCAGCAGGGGTTTTTTGTAGGTTTTTAGACTCCTGAAGAAATGGGGTTTTTAGGTTGCTTTTTTAAGCGGCGAAGGGGAGGAGAGTCCAGATGTTTTGGGGCAGGGGAGTTCCAGAGTGTAGGGGGAAGCACGGAAAAAAGTCTTGGAGACGTTATGTAAAAAGCTGATAAGGGGAACAGAGGGAAAAAAATCCCCTGAGGAGCCCAAGATTGCGAAAGGGGGAGGGTAATTTGGGGATTAAAGCAGAGATGTATGGAGGGGGAGGTTAAAGGGGGCCTTGTAGGTCAATGAATTAGTAGCTTGAAATTAATTCGCGGGCAATGGGAAACCAAAATGAAGGGATTGGGGAAGGGGAAGGGAGAGGAGTAGGGGAGGAAAGGTGGATAAGACGGCAGCAGAGTTTAAATGGGTTTTTTTAAGGGGGGCAAGAAATGGTTGGGTGGGGGGCCCAAAGCAAGGGTTTTTGCAGTAACTTAAAGGGGGGAGATTTGACGAGGGATGGAACCCCGCCCTTTTTGTAGTGTCGAAGTTGAGGAATGAGCAGATGCGAAGATAATTTTTTTAGTGGAGACGACAGCAGAGGTGAGGGTTTGGATGTGTGGGTTTTAAAGACAAGCGGGAAGTCTAGGATTACCCCCCCGGTTTTGGGCTTGCCCCAACAGGTGAGAAATGGGATAGCCAAAGACTAAATAAAGAGGCAAAGGGGAGGGTAGAGTTTGGGCCCGGGGGAAAAGGGTATGAAATTCAGTTTTTTTTCCCCATTTAGTTTTTGGAGACGGGAGGGGAAGAAGGAGGGTATGGAAAGATCGCCCGTTTGGGGTTTCGGGAGAGAAGAGAGTTAAAAAATCTGGGCCGGAGAGGTAGAGTTGTGTGCTGTCCGCAAACAAAATTGGGGATTGAAAGCCGTGTGGGAAACTAGACAAACCCCGACCCCCGAGTGTAGATAGAGAAGAGTGTGGGCCCCCGGGACTTACCCCTTTGGGGGGCACCAACAGAGAGCGGGGGAAAAGGAGGTGGTGCAGAGTTTAGAGAGGCCCGAATGTCCGAAACAGTGAGGTATAAGGAGGGTCCCAAAAAAGGGGCCAAGTCGGGGGGGCCGAGGGGGCAAAGGTATTTTGAAAAACCTTGGACAATCTAGCACGGGGTTTTTCGGCCCAAAATTCCTTTTGGGGGGGTTTTTAAAGGGCCCTTAAAAAAAATGAATTAAAAAATTTGGGGAAAACTTAAATGCCCGTAAATAGAAAAAAAGTTGAAAGGGGTCCAAAAAGGCGTATTTTTTCTTGCAAAAAAAAAGCCTGATTTAAGGAAATTTTTTGGGTTTTATACTTCCCCCAAAAATCCAAAAACCCCATGAATTAATTTCCCTTTTTAAACCCCTTGGGGTTTCCCTTTATGTAATCTCCAGTGCCCATCTCCCAAAAAATTATGGGCAGATGGCACAGGGAAATTACGGGGGTTGGGGTAAGTCCCAAATAAGTGGGGACTGTGTGTTATGAGGACCCGTTGGGATTGCCCCCCCGACCAAAGATACTCCAATTCCCGGCCGTTTAAACCACTTTAAACCCAAAAGTCAATGGCGAGAGAGGGTCTCTTTCACCCTTTGGGGGCCCCCCTTTTACCCCCAACCAAAAGGATTGTCAAGGCAACCCGGGACCTAATAAAATAGCCTAACCCCCCATATTTGAACACCTCCCAAAGTCCTTTTCCCGGAAAAACAAAATACACTGGGATCACAAAAGAAAATTTCTAAAAATTATACAATTTATAAAGCAACTCTACTAGTTTTCATTCCCCAAAAAATTTAAAAATAACATTGGAAAAAATTTAAAAAGTTTTCCCCCAGGAAATTAAAAATTTTATTTGTTATAGGCAGACCATTTTTTAAAAGCATTGTGGGCCCCTGGGGGAGAGCCTGGGAGTGGCCCCCCCAAAAAACAACATCCCCCTAGGTCATTCCCCTAACCACCTCCAAACACACCCCTAATTTTTCACGTCACTTTAAAGCTTTGGGCAACCCGGGAGCCGCCCTACAAGACTATTTTGCAGGGCAGGGAACCTTTGGGTTCCCCTTTTCCACAATGGTTCCCTTAAATTTTTTTGCCAAAGTCCTACACAAACAGTTAAATAGCAAAGCCAACCCCGGGGACCTGGATTTTTTCTTGTATTCCGGGGACAAGCATCCCCCAACTGGGGCCCCTATACTGTGGGCCCCCAGCAACTCCCATTGCCAATGGAAAAATGGCCCTGTTAAAAGGGCTCACAAATTTTTGTATTAAACCTTTAATTCATATTGAATGATCTAAAAAATATATGGTTTCCTATTGACTTAAATTTTTGATATAAATTATCTTTTAAATTATATTCAATTTTTTTAGTGCACTAGTATGCCGGGCCCTAGTGGAATAATAAGGAAAAAAAATTTTAAAGCCAAAGAACCTGCAAAACTGCTCAGGTTTCAGATATGAATTATTGAAAAAACATAGTAATACGTCTACTGGTTCATGACCCTAAACAAGCAGCACGGACCGGGGATTCATTTTCCAAAAATAACGGGAATAAGGGGGAACTGTGAAACAATTGTACTTGTACAAATGAAAATTGTTCCGATGAAACAGACCCCTTAAAAATGTTTCAAAGGGGTTTGCCACCATATAATTTTAAACGGGGAACCTCCAAAATGGGTTTTAATCATTTTTTTTCTAATATAGTGATTAAAAAAGGAAACTCGAGAGCTACAGCTTTTCTCATTCCCCTTAGTTCCTGAAAGTTTCCACAGACAGGACCAAGGCCCAAGGGGAGCTGACAGGGCCGCGCTTGCTTGAAACACTTCTTATCTGATGCGGGGAAAATGAATGACTTTTAAGGCCCGGGAAAAGTGCATCTATGAGGCTGTTCTTCTGTTTTGAAACCCCTTTTAAACTGTTTTTTTCAGTTAAGTTTTGAACGCTCCCTTTTTCCCTCATCTTGCTCACCCCTCCCCTCTCCCCTCAGCCTTCATTACCACATGATCTGTTTATATTCACCCCCCGTGCTGATAAAGGTAAGAAACTGGCGTCCGGCAAATCCCCTTTAAAATGTCAAGAAAATTGAAAAAGATCTCCTATTAAAGATACATTATAAGGCCAAACTTAAAGAGGCTTTTCACCAACGTTTTTTAAAGCCTGCTTTTTACAGCCAACTTTATTCCCAAATTTTTTTGGGCAGTCCGGGGGGGTTTTTTTTATGAAATGACCGGTTCAGCAAGAATAGCTTAGCTGGGAAAACGAGGGGACTTGTGATGGAGGGGTCTATACGCAAAGCAAAGGCTACAGACCTAAGGGGAGTTTACAAATTCCACTTTGGCGCTAATTGTGCTTCAATGGGCCAATACGGGCCGAGAATACGGGAACTCATTGAGACTATGATTACCTGCTCTTTCCTCCAGCGCCCGAATAACACACCCCGGGGAAAAAAAACTGACGTGTCAATTCTTCCCAGTGATATGCGCTGGGACAGTCATAAAAAGGCTTTAGAGGTACACTCTGGCTACTTTTCCCCTGAACGCGGGGGTATAGCGCGCGCACAGTACACACCGGGTATTGCCTGTAATTGAGTTCTAACATCCCTAAAGGGGTAAAGTTTTTGTCATAAATAGAAAACAAGTTTCCTGTGCGATGATAAGACACGCAGGAAAAGACGTTCACCCTTTTTGACCCCTGCTGGGGAGAAGAGGGGGTTGGTAACCTAGGGGAAACTTTATACACAACAGGGGGTAAAACGCCTAGTTCTGGGAAAAAAGCAAAAAAGAGAAACAAGTATTGGTAATATCATTTTTGACCTTTTCTACAAATGCCTCTTAATGAGGGCATGTACTTTTCCTACTTAATCAAAAACCAGTGGTGCCGTTAGTTATAAACTGGGCCCGTCTAACCCTTTCCCGTGGACTTCCCAAACTCCCCCATTACTACGTCATTTTAAAAAAAAAGGGTTGGCAAAAACAACTCACATATGTTTTTATTTGTTACTTAATCCTTTTTCGTTTCTAGCATCAATTTTAAACATTGTAAACATGCTAATATTCATCGCAGTATGCACTTAAATTATGAGCCATTTCTCAAATCCTTATAGAGTTTCCATGGGGAGATATAAAGAGCGATGTTGGACGCCAGCTTTAGTTGCACGTTTTGAAAAGACATTTTTTCCTTTTTCAGGCATCAGGGACCTAGGGGGGGTGAAAAAGGCTTATGGGGGGAAAAAAAATTTTAACGCGGTAACAGAATCAACTGCACAACAACTTACCAGAAATTAAAAATGGCGACAACAGGAATAGTGATAATGATTTCTGTTACCTTGTCTCGTTACCTTCACAAATAGCAACTTTCATTATTTAATTTGACCTTTAATGTTTTTAAAAAACCCGGCATTTTAATAAATGTACAACTCTATATCAGCGTAGGGAAACGAAAAATTTAATCCCACATTTTTTTACAAGATTTATATTTTTGGGACATGGTCATTTTTAAATGTGTAAAATAAAAAAATTTGCTCCCCAAATTTTTTGTAGGGGGGAAAACTTGAAAAATTTGCCAATTATCAATACAGAATTATGCCGAAAACACCCCCCCATGGATAGTAGGCGTTCGAGTGGTTGTTTGTCAGCATATTTGCATTTGTGAAATCCCCCCGTAGGGTGATGGGGCTTTTCTGCAAACGGGTGAACTTTTTTACCAAGGGGCTTGGTACAAAGCAATCACCCCCCTCTGGATAGTGGTTTGGGGCGATTGTCCACAATCTCACCTGTGTGTTTTTTTTTCCCATGTAGCACTGGGTTTTCTTTTTTCTGTCCAGTTATTGAGCTGTGATTGTGGCTGGGGGTCTCCGTTGTTTTTGCACACAGAGCGCTCCCTTAACCTTTGGGCCCTTTGGCTGCTACTTGTTAAGTTATACCCAGGGCTGCAACTCAGGATTCAGAAAAAGTCCTCCATCTAAAGCAGATTTGCACAACAAAAGAGTTGTGGATGCAGTTGGGTGTCATCTCCTGCCTGGCTGCGGACACATGCACTCACCTCCCAGGGGAGTCTTCAATTATCCCTGCGTGTTTGCACCGGTGCTCCACTTAGGGGCGCATGCACTTACCAATTTATAGGGCCAACACGCACAAGTCCATCTTCTCTGGCCAACCACCTGTCACCTAAAAGGGTCTTAATTTACCTTCCCCCCATCCCCTTTCCCAAAGTTTTTGCCTTAAACTGTTTATAGACCATTTTTTTCGGTTTTACCTTTTTTTTTTTCGGTTTTACCCTTGGCCAAATTATGACGAATCCACCTGTCCTAACCTTCTGCTCATGACCTGACTATCACATCCTGTCTTTTCTTAAAAACCCTTTGGGACCTCACATGCCACTGGGCCCTACACAAAACCGCGGTTTTTCCCGGGGCAACACCCTGCCGTGACAATGCGATTATTGCCACCAACAGACCCCCTCTTTGATACCTGGGCCCCCCCCCCCAGGTAGCATGGGACCACCTCCACCTGGGGGTATCCCCGGAGTCGATTTCAAGGTCTTTCAATCGACTTTGAGGCCTTTAAAAACTGGGGTTAACAAACCCACTGGGGTCCGCGGATCGATTCAAATCTTTTCAAATGACTTAGCTGAGGCTTAAAAACCGGTTTAAAGACTGTTAGCGACTTCCCCAATCAGTAAAAATTTTCCCCCAGGGGAAGGTAAAGGTCCCCCAGTAAGTTATACCCCCCCAGGTGGGTTTTAAAAACTTTATATGTCCCCCGCGGGATATAGGGAGGGTTTTTGATCCCCAGCAGGAAAATGGGCAAGG
>JAODAL010085862.1:0-10444 GCA_025379985.1 Phyllomedusa bahiana
CTTTTAAAATATTTCAAGAGGAAACTGGCGTTAATATTGTAAAAGCAGATAAGTGTTTTGGAGATTTTGTTTTTAAAAAACAAATTAAAACATAATGGGGCATAATTAAAAGAAATAGTAATTATAGTATAAAAGTTTGATAGGAGATTTCTAATATTTTGTATAAAAGCAATAAGAGATGTGGGTTAATCATAACATAGTATTATGTAAGAAACGGTGAGTATGTTTGGGATATATAAAATACTGATAAATGCAGAAAAGAGATTCTTCTTTAAAAAATAAAAAGGCTACGTTACCCAGCATGTTACGATGCTGTTCAAAATCCACGGGATTTTAACATTTCTGTACCCCCGGGTTTTTGGCCCAAAAACCATTGTCGGTTTTGATTTCCCCTCACCCACTACCGTGCTGCAAGGTATCCGGTCGTGTCGGACTGGGGGGGCTGGGGCCCCAGGGGAATTTATCTTGGGGGGCCCCCCTCTGTACATGAAAATATTCGGGGCCTCTCGGGAAAAATCGCCCATTTTCCCCAATAATACAGTGTGCCAAAAAGAACTGTATTGTGTAGGACAATACAAGTTAGTCACACATTGTCACGTTAGCATATCATAGACACAGGGCTAAGTTCCCTTCCCTATCCCCCCCCACCCAATACAATATCCCCCCCCACCACATACAATTCTCCCTCCCCCCACTCAATATCCCCCTCCCACCCTAAACAATTCCCCCTCCACCCCACACAATTCCCCTCCACCCCCCTATACTATCCCCCCCCACCACATACAATATCCCCCCCCACATCCCTAACCCCCCCCACCCACATACAATATTCCCTCCCCCCACAACAAAAACCCCCCCCCAACCATACCCCTCCCCCCCTTCTTCCCCCCCCCCCACACACATATCCCCCCCCACCCCCCTACACTACCCCCTCCACCCACATACAATATCCCCTCCACCCACATACAATATCCCCCTCCACCCCCAAACAAAAACCCCCTCCACCCCCCCATAAATATCCCTCCACCCACATACCAAATCCCCCACCAATACAATATTTCCCCCCTCCAACCCCCCCCCCATACAATATCCCCCCCCCAAACCCCCCCCCCCAAAAATACCCCCCCCAAACCCACATCAATATCCCCCCCACCCCCATACAATATCCCCCCCCCCCCACACCAAAAACCCCCCCACCACATAAATATCCCCCCCCAACCACATACAATACCCCCCCCCCCTTCCCCCCCCCCATACAATATCCCCCCCACCACATACATATCCCCCCCCAATAAAATATCCCCTCCACCCAATACAATATCCCCTCCACCCCCAAATAATATCCCCCTCCACCCCCCTACAATATCCCCCGCCACCCACATACCATACCCCCCTCCCACCCCCTACACTATCCCCCTCCCCCCACATACAATATCCCCCTCCACCCACATACAATATCCCCCCCCACCCCCATACAATATCCCCTCCACCCCCATACAAAATCCCCTCCCCCCACATACAATATCTCCCTCCCCACATACAATATCCCCCCCCACCACTCAATTCCCCTCCACCCAATTTCAAACCCCTCCCGTTTCCTTTGGTCCCACCTCCCACCTTTTAAAATAATCCCAGCAAGAAAGTAGAAGTGTAACCCCCTATCACAGGGGGCAAACGGGGGAAAATTCGCTGATTTTTACCCGGGCCCCCGAATTTTAAACCCACAACACCGCCATATGAGACCGAGAGTCAAAACCCGCTCAGGGATACCTACAACCCACCATTAGAACCATAAGGGTCGCACCAGCTCCCGGAAAACCTACAACAGCCATATAAGGGCCATATAGAGGTCAGACACCATAGGTATAAAATACAACCGCCATATAGAGACCCTATAGGGTCAGACCCACTCAGGGTATAACCCAAACACCCCCCATATGAGACCCTAGAGGGGCAGACCCAGTCAGGTAAACCTACAAACCCCAAAAATAGAGCCACAGAGTGGTCCACACCACTCAGGATAACCCACAACCCCCGCCATTAGGAAAAAATGTGGTCTCCCCCGCTCAGGTATAACCACAACACTGCCATATGAGCCCCAAAAAGGTCAGAAACCCGTCGGTCACATACATTACAGTGAATACAGCAGATCCAATATAGAAATAAAATAAACCCCCGAAATCAGGTACTCACCGGAAACTTTCCTATTGAGGATCTTTTTTCTTCTTTCTGAGGGGTTTTTTTTTCCCCTCTTTTTGCTCGTTCCCCCACCCCCATGAGGACTTGTCCCCCCACGCTCATCCCTGCAGAAATTTTACACAATATCTTAGAATCCCAAATTTTAGCATCTCTTTACCTATTCCCACCCTGTAAAACTGCCCAGGGGTGGGGGGAAACGGGTACAAGCCATAACTTAGAGGGCCCGGATCCTAAGGGGTTGGGAAAGGGGGGAGAGGATAAGTCCCTGGGTAAAGCACAATAGGGCTGCTGCCCTTCAAATTTTAAATTTTTCAGGTAGGAGACAAAACCCCAGGTAGGTAGGGAAAAGGCAAGGCCCCAGTCTGTAGGGAGGTGGTTTCTCCCCTTAGGTAAGCTGTAGGATTAGGGGCCCCCTTTTTAAAGGCTGCAACAGTTTGGGGCCCCCTTTTGGTGTATAAAGGCAGTTAGGGTTCCTGAAGTAGTATACGGCAGTTAAGGCCCTTGGTATTCGCGGGAGTTGGGGGGTTTCCCTTTTGGTATATACAGGGGTTAGGGGCCTCCTTTAGTAGTGGCAGGGGTCAGGGCCCCCCCCTTTAGCACTGGTAGGTAGTCAGGGCCCCCTTTTGTATTTAGGTAGCCAGGCCCCCTTTGTAGCAGGGCCCCCTGAAGGAGTCAAAACGTCCCTTTTTGGTAGCCCCGGGCCCCATTTTAGTCGGGCCCCCCCGTAGGTAGTTTGGGCCCCCCCTTTGGTAGTTAGGGCCCCTGTATAGCCAGGGTCCCCCCCGTGTCAGGGCCCCCCTTTTGGTTCCGGGCCCCCTTTTAGTCAGGCTCCCTTGTGTAGGGCCCCCCTTGTAGTCGGGCCCCCCTTGTATCAGGGGGGCCCCTTTTTGGTACCGGGGCCCCCTTTTTGTCAGGGCCCCCTTTTACCGGGCCCCCCTTTTTAGCCGGGGCCCCCTTTGTAGTCGGGACCCCCCTTGTCCAGGGACCCCCTTTATAGTCATGTCCCCCCCTTTAGCCAGGGACCCCCCTTTAGCCCGGGGCCCCCCTTGTAGTCAGGGCCCCCCCCCTTGTAGTCAGGGCCCCCCCCTGTAGTCAGGGCCCCCCTTGTAGTCAGAGCACCCCTTGTGTTTGGGGCCCCCCCCGTAACCGGACCCCCCCCTTTTAGCCAGGGGCCCCCTTTGCCCGGGTTCTGGGGCCCCCCTTTTAGCCAGGGACCCCCCTTTAGCCAGGGGCCCCCCCCGTAGTAGGGCCCCCCTTTTTAGCCAGGGGGCCCCCCTTGTAGCCCGGACCCCCTTTAGCCCGGGCCCCTTTTTAGCCAGGGCCCCCGTGTAGCAGGGCCCCCCTTGTAGCCAGGGCCCCCCGTGTAGCCAGGGGCCCCCCGTTTTAGCCGGGGCCCCCCTTTATACCAGGCCCCCCCTTTTAGCCCGGGGCCCCCCCTTTTTACCAGGGACCCCCTTTATAGCCAGGGCTCCCCCTTGTAGTCAGGGGGCCCCTTTTTAGCCGGGACCCCCCTTGAGCCCCGGACCCCCTTGTCCCGGGGCCCCCTTTATGCCAGGGACCCCCCCGTTCAGGTCCCCCTTTTAGCCCGGGCCCCCCCTTTTGCAGGGCCCCCTTTTAGCCAGGGCCCCCCCTTTTAGCCAGGGCCCCCCCTTTTTAAACAGGGGCCCCCCTTTTTAGCCAGGGACCCCCCTTGTAGTCAGGTCCCCTTTTAGCCAGGTCCCCCCTTTTAGCCCGGAACCCCCCTTTTAGCGGGGCCCCCCTTGTGCCCGGGGCCCCCCTTGCAGTCAGGGACCCCCTTTAATAGGGGGCCCCCCCTTGTTGCCGGGGACCCCTTAGCCAGGGCCCCCTTTAGCCGGGGCCCCTTTTAGCCGGGGCCCCCCCTTTTTCGGGCCCCCCTGTGCCAGGGTCCCTTATAGCCCGGGACCCCCCTTTATGCCCGGGGCCCCCCCTTTTACCAGGGACCCCTTTATAGCCCGGGGCCCCCCCTTTTTGTCAGGTCCCCCCTTTTACCAGTGATTCCCCCTTGTAGCCCGGGCCCCCCCTTTTATCAGGTCCCCCCTTGAGCCAGTGATTCCCCCCTTGTAGCCGGGACCCCCCCTTTTACCGTGATTCCCCCCCCTTTTAGCCCGGGGGCCCCCTTTTAGCCCGGGATTCCCCCTTGTAGCCAGGATCCCCCCCCCGTGCAGGGACCCCCTTGTAGTAGGGCCCCCCTTTATAGCCAGGGCCCCCCCCTTGTAGTCAGGTCCCCCCGTACCAGGGACACCCCCTTGAGTCAGGTCCCCCCCCTTTTAGCCGGGACCCCCGGTCAGGGCCCCCCCCTTTCAGTCAGGGGGCCCCCTTGTGCCAGGGACCCCCCTTTTTGCCAGGGACCCCCCCTTTTAATCAGGTCCCCCCTTGTAGCAGGACCCCCTTTTTGCCGGGCCCCCTTTATGCCGGGGGCCCCCCCTTTTAGCCGGGCCCCTTTATAGCCAGGGCCCCCTTGTAGCCAGGGGCCCCCTTTTAAACCGGGCCCCCCTTGTAGCCAGGGGCCCCCTTTTTTAGCCCGGGCCCCTTTTTAGCCCGGGACCCCCCTTTTTAGCCCGGGACCCCCCTTGTTGCCAGGGACCCCCCTTGTAGCCAGGGGCCCCCTTCTAGCCCCGGGGGACCCCCTTGTAGATGTTAAAAAAAAAAAAAAAAAAAAACAAAAACAGCCCCTTACCTTGCTCCCGCTCCGCTCCGCTTCGGCCCCTCCAGCTGCCGCCCGGCCCTGCTGCACTGCAAGGCGGCCGGGGAGTGAGTCACCCCGCGCCTACTCAGCAGTGGGGGGGGCGCCCCCAGGGTAAGGCCAACCCTTCAGCCTGCCCGGGAGTCAGGGAGCCGCGCTATGGCGCTGTGCTCCCTGCACCGGCGCCCCGGGGGTCGGGACATTAGTCCCGGGTAAAGGGGGCCCGGGCTTGGGCGCTCGGGGCAGGGCCCGGGTTAGGGCCGGATGGCGGAGGGCCCGGGAGGACGGGAAGCCCCGGGGGGCCCCCGGTCAGGGGGGGCCCCCCGGGGGATTCCCCCGGGCCCCCCGGGGCCCAGTCAGCCTGTATCCGGTAGAACATAGAACATGTTCTATCTTCTGCCGGACGGCCAGCGCCTTCCATATGAAACCCGTCTTGTGTAGACTACAGCACGGATTTTCTCTGGAAGTCTACAGTGCTGGGTACAGTCGGATATGAAAATCCAACTGGAAAAGAATCCAGACATAACCGTAATTAAAGCAGTTAAGAGATTTTGGAGTGTAATAGCCATAATACCAATCACAGAACAAGCAACCCTTCTAAAGATGTATAAAACATAATAATTTCAATAAATACATGTGTAAAATTCAGTAGTTACCACAGGAGGAAAAACAACAACACAGTATAAGGGGTTGTTCACACGGAGTTTTCACTCCGTGGTACAAGCGCTTTTTAGGTTTGTCTCGGGGACCGAAAGAACAGACCCAGAGATGGATCTAAACAATTAGCAGTGAGATTATCACTGCGGGCTATGAGGAACACGCAGCAGCGTTCACATGAGAGATCGCCGCCGCGTGTTCCCCCTCCTGTCTGTCGGCTCCATCTTTGGAGGAATTGCATGTCAATTCTTTGATCGGGTCCGTAAAGCGGACCCGACAGGCAGGAGGGAAAAACGCAGTGGCGATCCCTCATGTGAACGCCACTGCGTCTTCCTCATAACCCGCAGTTATAATCTCTAATTGTTTAGATCCGTCTCTGGGTCTGTCCTGTTGGTCCCAGTGACAGATCTAAAAAGCGCTTGTAACACGGCGTGAAAACGCCGTGCGAACAAGCCCTAAGTATCCCAGAATAAGGCAAATGTGTAAACTCACCACATGAAGTTCATGTATATCTTCAGTCATGTGTCCAACATCCAAAAATAACACAGGAGGAACAGCGATAGTCATACATCCTAGGAGAGACACTTGCCATCTGTGAGTTTCTTCTTCTAAAAGATCACCCACTAGTGATTCTGACTAGTTGGTCAGAGGAGACGAGTCTGAGTGCTATTGGTCTCTAACCCCCTCTCCCCCACTTTTTTTTTTTTTTTTTAAAGGCCATTGCAAGTTCAGTGTGCATGTTCACCCTTATTGGGGCAGTTGTCTCCCTGGATTATTCCCCTCTGGTGTTTTCTTCACTTTCTTCTTGTGATTACTACTGTACCTCCTGTGGCATTTTTGGATGTGGTACATATGACTGAGGACGGTACTTTATGTAAAATACAGGTGGGGAGTTTACACATTTCTTATTCTGAGATACTTCAACTATGTTAGTGTGTACCTATTGTGGTAACTACTGAATTTTGCACATGTATTTATTAAAAGTTATGTTTTCTACATCATTCGAATGGTTTCTTGTTCTGTGATTAGTATTTCTGACCCCTTCAATTTACATCTAGTTTTCTATGATTAGTAATGGTAATAGCAGATAACACATTTTGGAGTAGTGTGCCTTGAATGGTATAAATATGCAATGGTATATGTGACATGTGGAAGATAAGGTAAGAAGTTTACCGGTACAGATTGGTGGACCTAAAAATGACTGTATTAAAACATGGAAATTGACCTTTAGGAGAAGCATAATCACATTGTTTGCTGGTTTGCATGTTTTACAAAGGGGAAATTTGAGGTCTGGAGCCATTATTTAATATTTTAAAGCGCCCTTAATTTCAGTGCACTGTACAACCAGTAAGTATTAAGTACTTGACATAAGACAGAACTGAGAATAGTCATCCCGAAAAGAGTAACAAGCTTGTGCAAAGAATCGGGCTGACCTGCAGAATACAGAGAACACATCATTTATACCGAAGAGTGAACGTCCTAATAACAAAACCCGAACTAAAACGGCGCAAGTACTTTTTATTTTCACGTTTCACCCCACTTCTTATTATTTTTGCGGTTTCCCTGGATGTTCTATAGTACGGTCCATGGTACCTTTAAAATATACATCTTGTCCTGGAAAAAAACAAACCTTCCTATGTCTATGTAGATGGAAAAATAAAAAAGGTTATGCGAGGAAAAAAATTAAAGTGCCCAAAAATTATGACCAGGCGGTGTGAAAGAGTTAAAGGGGTTGTCTCGCTACATAGATTTGTTTTCAACATGTAGTGAACAGTAAATGAAGACTTTTTTTAAAAAAAAAATATTGCTTTGTTTATTTTTCTTTTTTGAAGAGATGTGATTTTATCAGTTCCGGGTTTCTCTAAGTTACCGACCTCCTCTCCCCAGCTATTTGTGTTACCTGAGTGCAGGGATGATGTCATTACACAATTTGGCACACACAACTACTGGCAGCTTGAGAGCTTGAGTGTTATCTTATCTAACAAACAAATGAGACAAATTACTTTTGTTCACTTTAGCTCTGAAGCTTCTCTGGACTTTAGAGAAACATCTCCTGTTCTCATGTCAGAGTTAGGGCATGTCCCCACGGCACGAGTTTTCGGCCAGTTTTTCAGACGGTTTGCGGTTTTGCAGACCGTCTGAAAAAACGGCCGAAAATGAGTACAAAGGGTCTCTATGGAAAACCCGTGCAGTGGGTTTTCCCGCCTGCGGGCTGCCTGGAGAATATTGTACTTGCACATTCTTCCATCCGGTTT
Organism: Phyllomedusa bahiana; assembly: GCA_025379985.1. NCBI lineage: Eukaryota > Metazoa > Chordata > Amphibia > Anura > Hylidae > Phyllomedusa > Phyllomedusa bahiana. The sequence goes on from JAODAL010085862.1 coordinate 7,816, forward strand.
TCGGACAGAATATGTGCACGTGAATGTGAAGGGGGAGGGTTTTTCATCACGGAGAAAAGCCGTCCCCCCGCGGCCGTGGGGACGCACCCTTATAAACAGACCTTCGAATACCGGAACTGATATGCTAGTCACTTACAGCCTGACCAGGAATAGACCGGATGCATGAATGAATGCTGCTTTGGGCTCTGTGACAAATGTGGTGAGCAACCCATTTAAGGGAGCCCTCCAAGCCTGGACCGAAGTTCTGCTTATTCCAGAAAAAAGTTGCTCCGTGTGAACAATATTTATTTTTGAACTAGGGGATATAAAAATGTAAAGCCGCTTGTGAACACCCTTGCCCTCTCCTGAACCCCGCAGAGCTTTGGTGGCGTCCTCCCTTAGGGTATGTTCACACAGGGTAATTTCGGTGCGCATTTCACGTCATATTTGCGCTCTAATACTGGCGAGATGCATGGCAAAATTACGGTAATCCATAGTTCTCATAGAGAACTATGGATTACGCCTCCTCTCCCCGCTCGTACAATACGATTGTATTGTACGCGCGGAGAGATAAGTGACATGTCATTTATTCACGTTGAATACGCGCCCCGAGTAATACATGTCTATGGGGTCGGTGGGTTGCAGTTCTGCCATTATTTTTTTGGCTTCATGTTCGCCGTGTGGTATAAATGACATAATAACTTAACTGTGGTTCGGTATAATTACAATGACATAAATTTTACATAGTTTTTTATGTTTTAGTACTTTTACACAACAGAAATATGTTTAGAAAAAATTGCGTTTTTAGCGCCAAGTCGAGAGCCGTAACTTTTTATTTTTCTGTGCATGGAGCTTTGTATGGGCTTGTTTTTCACGGGACGAGTTGACATTTTCAATGATATCATGTTTGGGGGGACAAGGCTTTTCTTTATAGGTTTTAAATCAGTTTTTTGAATTATGTTTAAAAAATATTTGCCGCTGAAGTTCCATTTTTTTTTTTGCTAAATCTGCTTTATGGGGCCATAACTTTCATCGGATAAATTCAGGCATTTTTTTTTCTGTATCGGGGTCTTTGTTGGAAAGATGCAATTTTTTCTCTTTTTTCAGTTCTACTTTGCACCGCTCTTTACTCCCAAAGGTAAGCATGCCACTTTTTTAACCAATTTAACAAACTGACGCGGGCACTGTAAAGGGGTGTTCCCATATTTACGTTATTCTTTTTGATATCCTTTAGGTCTGATAGGAAGATCGCACTTTCGGTGTTCTTACCCGGGTTTCACAGGGTTCAGTATAGCAAGGGGTGTGTTCGATTTTGCCAGAACACCTATTGAAAGAAAGGGGAGAGGGCCTTAGCAAAGAAAGAATTCCCTTATTGTCCTGTTTTTGGCAGGACATCCTTTTTGGAAAAAAGGGTCCCACCTTGTCCCGGGATCCTGGGCATTGCCAAGTAACCCCAACGGCTGTGCACGGACATGCCATGACAGAGTAACAGACCCTGGTGCCAGGAAGCGTCAAAAGCCCCACTGACGTGGGGTGAGGAATTCTGTCACTGCTGTCTTTATTTTAAAAACATTTTTGCCAACTTTTGAAAATGAAAAAAGCAGGAGAATCCATAGGCGCGCGCTTAGCGCCCGCGGCAAAAATTTGCATGGAAACGCCCCCTTGTCGGTATGCCACGCCCCTTCAAAAAGCCACACCCACTCCACCTACTGCTAACGTTTTTGGGAAGAAAGCCAGGTAAGCCCTATAGCCAGGTAGTAGCCCCCCCTAAAAACCCGGGAAATGCCCCTTACAGCCGTAGATCCCCCTTTTAGCCAAGTAGATCCCCCCCTGTCCAGTAGACCCAAAATTTTAGCCAGTAATGCCCCCCCTTGTTAGCCAGTAGGGCCCCCTTGTACCAGGGATGCCCCCATTTTTAGCCAGGGAGTGCCCCCATCTTTTAGCCAGGTATCCCCCTCTGTTGCCAGGAGTGCCCCCCCTGTTTTCCAGGGATGCCCCCCTTTTTTGCCAGGGGAGTGCCCCCAAAGTTTCCAGGTAGTGCCCCCATTGTTGCCAGGTGATCCCCCATTGTTGCCAGGTAATTCCCATTGTTTGCCAGTAGGTGCCCCCATTGTTTCCAGTAGTGCCCCATTTTGCCAGGTAGTGCCCCCATCTGTTAGCCAGGGATGCCCCCATCCGTTAGCCAGGGAGATTCCCCCCTGTTTCCAGGTAGTGCCCCCTCTGTTGCCAGGGAGTGCCCCCCCTTTGCCAGGATCCCCCCTTTTTTGCCAGGTATGCCCCCCTTGTTGCCAGTAATGTCCCCTCTGTTCCAGGTAGTGCCCCCCTGTTGCCAGGGAGGCCCCCTTTGTTGCCAGGTAAATGCCCCTTGTTGCCAGGTAATGTCCCCTCTTTTGCCAGGTAGGCCCCCCCTGTGCCAGGTATGCCCCCCCCTGTTGCCCGGGGGTGTCCCCTCTGTTGCCCGGGAGTGTCCCCTCTTTGCCAGGGATGCCCCTCTGTTTCCAGTAGTGCCCCCCTGTTGCCCGGGAGTGTCCCCCTGTTGCCCCAGGGAGTGCCCCCCTGTTGCCAGTATGCCCCCTCTGTTGCCAGGTAGTTCCCCTCTGTTGCCAGGGAGTCCCCCCCTTTATAATTTTCCCTCTCCAGGTTTGGGTGC
>JAODAL010085863.1:0-10443 GCA_025379985.1 Phyllomedusa bahiana
CCCCCTTTCCCACTTTGCAAAAGATATCTCTATATACTTTTCCACAGCCCTCACATGACGGGTGGAAAAGAGCATTCTGGTACACATGGTGAGCTTCAAAATATGCCATGTTAAAATGTTTTGTGGTAGGGGGGGGCCATATTTGACCCCCATGGCTTTTTCCCCCGGGGTCTGAGCATAAAAGGAGTTTTTCCGAACATAAAATAGCTGTTCTCCAGAACGAGTGTCAATAATTCTATACAAAATGAAAATTTCCTCACTGGACATTGTCTGTGTCCGAAAGGAAATTCGTGGCTGCCTCAATACCCTTTGGGAATGGTCAATGGATGTGTATAGGCTACACACGTCTAGGGTTACCAATAGTGCTGTATCTGGAATATTATTGGTCATATTTAAGATAGAGAGGAAATTACCTGTGTCCTGTAAATAAGATGTAGTTTGTACCAAGGGATTCAGTATTTTCTCTAAATACTGTGAGATCGGTGAAAAAATGGAGTCAGTGGAAGCGACAATGGGTCTCCCTGGTGGTTTTTCTAAGCATTTATGGATCTTAGGTAATATGTAGAAAACCGGGGTCCACTTTCAAAAAGGAGGAAGTAGATTTATCAATAATTCCTTTAGTAAGGTACTTGTCGAGAACTGACTGTATTTTGTCTGTGATCCTAAAAACGGGGTCAAACGGTAATGACATATAGGTAGAACAATCAGATAGTTGTCTTAATATTTCATTTCGATAATCTTCCTTGTTCATGACTACAATGGCACCCCCTTTGTCTGCTGGCTTAATGATAATTGTTCTGTCCTTCCCCAATGACTAGGGCCTCGCGCTTTTCTTCGTGAGTTAAATTACTGTAGGTCCTATAATCTTTACTTTTAGATAGATATTCATCTATATCTCTTTGCACAATGGAAATGTAGGTCTCTACGGGATGATGGACCCTTGGGGGACTAAATTGACTGGTCTTATAGAGCCCCAATTTTTTGATGGACATACGGTTGGATTCTGATCCTACATTTTCCATATTAGACTCAGAGAAATGCGCCTTCAAACTTAAAGATCTAAAAAAAGAATGAAGTTCTTGTTGTAATTTAAAGCTGTCAAATACAGGGGTTGGACAGAAAGAAAGACCCTTTTGCAAAACAGTAAATTAAATGGAAGATAATACACGTGATGAAATATTAACAACCAGGTTATCATTAATATCTAAGCCAGTCCTCACAGTCTCACCTGCGACCGTGTCGTCACGTTCTGCGGTAGGTTTGCGACGTCCTCTAGTAGATCTCCTTGAATGTCTCTTCCTCGGTAACCCTTTCTGGGTTTGACTAAAAAAGGACCCCGTGTGGAATGGGCGCTTCTGTCACTGTCTGATCCTGAAGTTGAATACTCTCGATTGGATCTTGAATAATGGTTATACCTCTGAGGTTGATACTGCCAACGGTAAACTCGTTTATTCATGTAGTCATCCGTATCTCTTAAAAATTTCGTACGTTTCCGGTTTTCAAGGAGTTTTCTATGTTCACTTATCGATTTGTCCAGTCTTGATTTCAACGCCGTTAGGTCCTCACTAGAGAGTGTCGCAGCTAGTTGTTGTTCTATTGTTCTATTGTTCTATTGTTCTATTGTTGTTGTTGTTGTCTATTATTCTATTTTTTTATTTAGTTGTCTATAATTTTCTTCCTTTCTTTTTTCTTTTGTCTTTTTGTTCCTCGTCACCTCACTTTTTTTCTGCATTTTACGTGTTTATTCCCTTTTTTTTCTTTTTTCTTTTTCCTTTTTTTCCATTTTTTCCCCCCCTTTTTGTTTCCCATCTTCATCAGTATGTCTTTATACATTATCTATATTCTTATTCACTTTTAATTTTTCTATTTTGGATACTTCCTTATTTATGTCATTTCCATTTGTTATTTTGTAATTTTTATTCTGTATTTTTTATGTTTTATTTTTTCTGTAGGTTATGTTTTCTATATACTACTACAGCACATCTTTTTTGTATACTACGTTTATCTTTTATGCTTTTTTCTTTCATCACCTCTACAGCCTGCATTCCATCAGCATACCTTGTTGCATAATGGGATCCATTTATTTTCTATTTTTCTGCTTTAACTTTATATCTTTAATTTGCTTCTTATAGCCTATCATTACTACATATTTACTACTATTCAAATCCGCTTCTATTTTTCACCATTACTTGTGTTCTAATCTCTCTGCATAGCGTCTGGGGCTTTTTTCGCAGGCGCACGGCACTGTTTTGAACTACAATTCCCATGTTTCTTTTCACCGGAAGTGATGCAACGGGACTCCGCGGCGACTTCCGGTTCCGGTATTTCGGCCGCGCTGATGCCTATATCACTGCCACATTTCCTGCTCACCATTATAGGCTCCTTTTCCACTGGGCTACGGCCTTTTCTTCACCTCCTTATCTATCTACATATTGGTAAGTGATATAGGGCTTAATAGGGATATTCCTCATTGTAACCAGGATTACTGTCTGCATGGATGTATGTATATGTATATTATCATATATATATATACATATCAATAATTACAAATGCCGTTACTGTACCATTTTATGGTGTTGTATACTTGATGTTCTGCCTCTATACTCCAGATACAATATGTTTTATACGTATACACATATCAGTAGTTGTCTTATTTGGACTTGCATTACATTTGTTTACCTTTAAAGGCTATTCATTGTATACATGATGTTTGTACTCTGTTTGGAGAGATAGATATGTATATATTTATTTGTTGTCACTATATATGTTTTGCACTTTTTCTTATTTGTTTGTATGTTTGTTTATTTCACAGTGACTTTCTGAGAAAGGTCTAATTGGACCGAAACGTCAATTTTCAAGTCACTTTGCAACTTGTTAATAAATTTTGTTGGGAGCCTGTGGAATTGAATTATAATAAAAGTAACTTTTTTGCATCACATGTTGTGTGCGGTCAATCAACGTATAGCTGTCCCCCATACAATAGCATTGTATGGGGAAGACGTCAAGAAAACGAGAAGCACCGGCGTATTATATAACATGTTGTATAATACACCGCTGCCGAAAGACGGGCAGAGAAAAGACGAGCTGTGTAGACAGCAACTCGTCTTTTCTATTGCCGTCTATGGCACCGCACTGACGATCGTATCTGCGGCGCTTTTAAAAAACAAAAAACTCCGGAGATACGATCGTAATCCTGTGCAGTGTGGACATAGCCTAAGTCTTATTTTGCAACCTTCCCAAAGTGCCCCTTAAAGCTGCACTAAGATACCATTTGGTATATTGAAAAACAGAAATTAATTTATCTATTTCCTCTTGCTGTAAAATTTGTCAATAAATAACTTCCACTTTTTAAAAAAGGCTTTCGTTTTTGTTTCTTGTGTCCCCTCCGTAAACACCTGATCAGCGATGAGGTACAATTTGGTTTGAGATAAAATCATCTCATTTAATGGCAAATCGGCTTCCAGCCATCTGGTCAAAAGAAATCTCTTTGCAAACAGTAAAACAATATGAACCAGAGGGGGAATACTACTTGCTACCTCGACATCATCATCATCCTCCTCTCCCTGATCATATAAAAGAAACAACAGAGGAGATAAAACCAAAGGCCCCTCCAAAATGATAGAAAAACCAGTTCCTTACCCTCTGCCAGTAAATTTGGACTCTAGGGCATGTCCATAAAACCATGATAACAAATCAGTTTTTGACTCTCCACGTTTAGGACATGCTGTAAGCCGATCAGGAAAAGAAGCATTTGGTGGAATATTGAATGCATAGATAGCAGAATGTACCATCTTGAAGTATGTCTCACGCCATCTCTCATTTACATTTTCTAATTGTTTCCCATCCTCTAAGTATGACAGGTGCTACGTTTGGAGTGGAAGTCCAGCGGCTCCATTTCTCAAAGCTAATACCACTTTTAACTTTAATGTATTTATCTCTTATTATTGCATAGATTATGGAAATAGACTTCCTATGAGGACTATCACCCACCAAATCATCAAATTTATTGTTTCCCTTCTCCTTGCTGAAATCCCTGAGCCTGGAGTAACAGAACGACTTAATTTGCGAATGTTGCAAAAAATGTGTGCTAGGGATGCTATAATCTACTTGCAACTCCTCAAAAGTTTTAACCTATTCTCTGAATGGTGGAATAAGTGAGAAATTTTAGAAACCCCGTTATCTTGCCATATCTTAAAAAAAGGGCTATCTTGTCCTGCCGGAAACTCTAAATGATTCCATATGGGAAGATATTTTGAGAGCTGGAAAGATAGTTCATAACGTTTCCTGAGTTCCTTCCACGCCATCAACGTATCCCTCAGTAGAACCGATCGCTTCACTGTATGAGGTAGATTAGATAATTTTGCATGTAACAGACTACACAGATTTCCCTTACTAGTTCTGTCTCCAACTTATAGTCTGAATAGAAACTGGAAGCATGAATCCAGTCAAGCATATGTCTGGACAAACAAGCAATATTATAACACCTCAAATTTGGGAGATTAAGACCTACGTCAAATTTGTGTGCTTGGAGTTTAAGCATAGCTATTCTAGGCCTTTTCCCATTCCAAATAAATTTGGGCATGTGTCACTTTATGTGAGAATAACTTTTTGACACTTTTACCTAGCCATGTGAATCAGAAATTGTTTTCTTGTGACACCTTGTGCTTTAAGATAGTAAGAAATTTTGGTCCAAAAAATGCTTGTTTATTTGTGAAAAATATTATTTATTTTAGAGCACCATTGATTCCAGGGTGCTGTACATTCAAGAGGGTTACAAACATAACATAAGTCAAACAAGTTCAATGCTGACAGTATGTGACAATCAACAGGTACAGAGGGGAGAGAGGACCCTACCCGCGAGGGCTTACAATCTACAAGAAAGGGGGAAAGAGACAGAAGGTGGGGCAGACATGTTTGTGGAGGGTATAGTGACAGAAGGGGTACTATAGTTTATAGGTTATCCTGAAAAGATGGGTTTTCCAGTTGCTTTTGAGGCTGGTGAGAGTGGGGGAGAGTCTGATGTGTTGGGGAAGTGAGTTCCAGAGAATAGGTGAAGCACTAGTGAAGTCTTGGAGACGGTTGTGTGAGGAGGTGATAAGGGGAGAGCAGATTAGAAGGTCCTGTGAGGAGCCGAGATTGCGTGAGGGGAGATATCTGGAGATTAAGGCAGAGATGTATAGAGGGGAGAGGTTATGGAGAGCTTTGTAGGGCAACTTGAAGTGAATTCGCTGGGCAATGGGTGGCCAGTGAAGGGATTGGCAGAGGGGAGAGGCAGAGGAGTAGCAGGGAGAGAGGTGGATAAGACGGGCAGCAGAGTTAAGGATGGATTGGAGGGGAGCGAGGGTGCTAGCTGGGAGGCCACTGAGAAGGATGTTGCAGTAGTCTAGGCGGGAGATGACGGGGGCATGGACCAGCATTTTTGTAGTGTCATAGTTGAGGAATGAGCGGATTCGTGAAACATTTTTCAGGTGGAGGCGGCAGCAGAGGTAAGGGCTTGGATGTGCGGTTTGAAGGACAAAGCGGAGTCCAGGGTTATCCCAAGGCAGCGGACTTGCGGGACCGGTGAGAGAGTGTAGCCATTGACTGTAATAGAGAGTTCGGGTGGAGGGATGGAGTGTGACGGTGGAAAGATGATGAGTTCAGTTTTCTCTACATTAAGTTTTAGGAGACGTGAGGAGAAGAAGGAGGAAATGGACGACTGACAATCTGGGATCTTGGACAGTAAAGAGTTGATGTCTGGGCCAGAGATGTAGAGTTGTGTGTCGTCCGCATACAAGTGGTAATGAAAGCCGTGTGATGCTATGAGCTGACCCAGGCCAAGAGTGTAAATAGAGAAGAGGAGTGGGCCCAGGACTGACCCCTGGGGGACACCAACAGAGAGCGGGTGGGAGGAGGAGGTGGTGAGAGACGCTGAATGTCCGATCAGTGAGGTAGGAGGAGATCCAGGAAAGGGCCAAGTCCGTGATGCTGAGGGAGGAGAGGATTTGTAGCAGTAGGGAATGGTCGACAGTGTCAAAGGCAGAGGATAAGTCTAAGAGGAGAAGCACAGAGCAGTGGCGTGAGGCTTTGGCGGTTAATCGGTCATTAGTGACTTTGGTGAGGGCGGCTTCTGTAGAGTGTTGGTGGTCGGAAGCCAGATTGTAGTGGGTCAAGGAGAGAGTTGGTGGAGAGATGGGAGGACAGCTGAAGATGGACGTGCTGCTCGAGGAGTTTAGAAGCAAAAGGGTTGATGAGTGAGATGGGGCGATAGTTGGACACATAGGAGGAGTCAAGAGATGGTTTCTTTAGGATCGGAGTGATGGTCGCATGCTTAAAGGAGGAAGGGAAGATACCAGAGGTTAACGATAGGTTGAAGAGATGGGTGAGAGCTGGGATGATAGAAGCACTGAGGTCAGGGATGAGGTGGGATGGCAGTGGGTCAAGACTACAGGTGGTGAGGTTGGATTTGGAGAGTAGAGAGGAGAGCTTGTCATGAGTGACAGTGGAGAAGCAAGTTAGGGGCGGGAAGTGCAAGGTGAAGGTAGAAGGGGTGGCGGTGGGGACTGTGCAGGCATGGATGTGGGCGAAGGGGACAGTGGGGTGAAGCTTTCTCTGATGAGGTTGGTCTTTTTTAGAAAGTGGGTGGTAAAGTCGTCTACTGAAAGGGGAGATGGGGGAGGAGGTGCTGGTGGACAGAGGAGAGAGTTGAAGGTGTGAAAAAGTTGTCTGGGGTTGTGGCACAGAGAGGATATGAGATTGGTGAAGTAATCCTGTTTGGCGGTAGTGAGTGCAGACTTAAATGTGTTTAGTGATTGTATGAGGCGAGGTCCTCAGTGGAGCGGGTTTTTTTTCCAGCGGCGTTCAGCAATTCTGGAAGCTCGCCTCAGCTGTTTGGTAGAGTCTGTGTGCCAGGGTTGTCTGTTGATTTTGCGGGTTCTGTTGTGTGTGAGAGGAGCGACCAAAAATATCAGTATTGTGGCAAATTTACCAATTTCAAAATTCTAAAATTTCTGCGTGGAAGACAGTTTATAACTAGTATCTACCATATGTCTGCTGTAGATTGGCATCATTATTTTAAATTTTTTTTTTTTTTTTTTATGACATTAGAGGGCTTAGAAATTTAGTAGTAATTTTCAAGACAGTTTACAATATACATTTTTTAGGGACCAGTCCAGTTCTAATGTGACTTTGATTGGCCTGTATGTTAGGTACCCCTATAAAGAAATCTAAGAAACTACACCCCTTTAAAGTTTTCAAAACAGCCTTTACAAAGTTTATAACCCATTAGGTGTGTCACAGGAATTAAAGCAAAGTGGAAGTGACATTTCAAAATTTCACTTTTTTTTGCAGATTTTCAATTTTTATCCATTCACAAGAATACGGTAAATGTGATCATGGAAATGCAACTTAATATTGATTCCCCAGATTCTGCTGTGTTCAGAGATCTCCCATATGTGGCCCTAGTGCATTATTTGGCTCAACCACAAGCCTCAGAATAGGAGGAGCACCTACTGGACTCTGTGGTCTCATTTTCATTACGATTTCATTTCGCCGCCATTTCAGGCTTGAGGACGCTGTAAAGGGCTAAAACTTAATAAACTCCCCTAAAAAGACCCCATGTTGGGAACTACACCCCTTAAGGAATAGATCCAGGTGTGTAGTGACTATATCGACCGCCACAGTTGTCACAAATGAAAAAAAAAATGTTCCCAACGTTCTGCAATTTTAGCTGAAAATGTTTAATTTTTTACAAGAAATCCTGGTAAAAAAGTACCCAAAATTTTGTTACGCAATTTCTTCCAAGTTTGGCAATACCCTACATGTGGGTGTAAACTGCTGTTTGGGCGCATGGCAGTGCGTATAAGGGAGGGAGTGTTATTTGGCTTTTGGAGCAGATTTTGGTGGAGCCATGTCGCATTTGTAAAGCCCCCAAAGCACCAGAACAGGTGAAACCTTCCAGAAGTCGCCCCATTTTGAATTCAGCCTCCCTCAGGGATCTCATCAAGGAGAGTATTGTGCATTTTGGGTGCACAGGTGTTGCATAGTTTTTTTTAGTATTGGGCCATGAAAATGGGGGGGGGAAACCCCCCCACCATTTTTTGGGTTTTTTGGGCCTTTCAAAGTTTTAAAAAAAAATTTTTGCCGTGCAGTCTCAAGAACCCGGGAAAAATTACTATGTGGGCGGGAAAAAATTAGGCGGGGTCACACGGTTTATTCGTTAAAAAGCGGGGTGGATTTTTGCCCTCAATTAAAAGGGTTAGTAAGGGCCTGTGGGTGCCTCGCCACCCCATAGACTTTTTATTATCCACGGCCCCGGTAACCCCCCCCAAGGGTAAAGTTTAGGTTTACCCCCTTTTTCCCCCCCGGGGGGATTTGCCGACGGGAGGGGAGACGGAAACCATGTTCTCTATTTAGAACAGGATTAAACCCAAACTGGGAAGCCTGCACGGATTTTTCAACCCCGTACGCGCACCAAAAACGCAAAGCAAAAAGGGTAAACCGTTCCAAATAAAACCGTGTGAACGGCCCCTTTACAAAAAATAGATTTTATTTTTATAGTTTTTTAAGTTTTTTTACCTTTTTTTCCCCAATAAAATATTTTAAAAAAATTTCGGTTTTTTGTTTTTCCCATTTTGATAGCCCTAACCCTTTTAGTTTTTTCGTATACAACTGAAATTTTGGGCTTGTTTTTTTGGGGGGATGTTTTAAATTTTTTTTAGTATCATTAGGGGTTCATATTAAAATTTAAACCCCTTTTTTTAAGGTTTTGTAGGAAATTTTTAAAAAAAATACACATTCCTGGGATGTTTTTTTTATTTTTTCAAATTTTTTTATTAACAATTAAAACCTTTAACGCATACAAAAAAGAAAACAAACAGTTACAAATAGGGAACAAAGAGGGTTTTCCATTAAAAAATATTATAACAAAAATACAATAAATCATTTTTTGCCCAAAAACAAAATTATTTTCTCTTTTTTTTTTGTTATTTCTAGGGTTTTTAACAAAAAAAAAATTGGGAAACTTTCCCATTTTCCCCGTTAAATTACATTTTTATTACAGCTCGAATGCGACTTGCAGGAAAAACATTAAATCAAACCCCAATTTAAATTTTAAAAAAGCATTTCCCCCCAAACTCCCCTTTTTTTATAACATTAACTCAGGTGCCGACCGCCCCCTTCCCCCGGGCAGGCATAGAGCGGGGCCCCAATTTTTTCCCCCCGCAGGCCAAATATTTTAAACCCTTTCCCCTTTCTTAATTTTTTGTATCTTCCAAAAGGGGCAATTCCGTGAAGCCCTCTCGTCCAAAAACCACCTTCCATCCAAATCTACTGGAAACTTCCCCCCCCAGTTGCCCCACCCTGGTTTCCATAAGGTTGGCCTCAAAAAAGCTTTAAAAACCCTTGTATCCCTCGGGAATGTAAATTTTTAAAATTTTTTTCCCCTTTAAATCAAAAAAATTCCCACCCCCCTTTTTTTTTCGCAAGGGGGCCCCTTCCCCGCCCTTTTTCATTTAAAAAATCAAGTTTTTCTTTTAAATAACCAAGTGGGGCTCACCCGGGGTGAAGCCAACCGCAAATAAGGGGCGCTTTCCCGCCCCACAAATGTAAAAATCCTTTTTAAACCCCCCTTTTTTTCTTTTTCCCTCTCGTTTCACATACCGAACAGCGCCCCCCAAACCACAACAAATGACCTTTAGGGGTTGATTCATTACTCGGGGACAAAGGAGCCAAAACCCCATATTAAGGGGGAACCTTTGACAAAAATACAGTCCGCCCGCTGGCGTTCCCAGTTTAAAACAGTTGTCTTTTGGGGCCGTCCCATACAAACCCCCCAATCGGGTAAAATGGCATTTTGCCCAACCTTTTAAAAAAATAAAAATACCTAGCAGGGCCGGGGAAAACTTTTTAAAAATGTCCTAGTTTCCCAGATCGTAGCCGGGGGGATGTCCAAACCCTTTCCCCCCCCCCCCCCCCCCTTTTCCCGCCCTCAAAACTAGGGGCCCAAAACGTGTTCCCTCCCTAATCCAAGTCCCCTAAAAGGGTACTTATAAGCACCGGAAAACGGGTTTCCCCCGCTTGTGGGGGGTTTAAAGGGAAAACCCTTCAAAAACCTGTCCCGTCCCTCATTTTGGGAGGTGGCCCCCCGCTTCACCCTGATAAAATGCTCGACACCTGTAGGGAGTTGAAAAACGGTATAGGTAAAGGCTTTGTAGTTCGAGATAGAATATATCGTTTAGTGTTGGGGTGACTATTTTTTCCTTTTTTGGGACCCCTAGCCTTTCCAAAACAAAATTTTTTTCTTTCCCCCCCCCTGGGAAAATTGGGGGTTTAACCTATGGAGATAAAAAAGGAAATAATCCGGGTTCAAATTTTTGAGTTTTTCCTAAACTTCGCCATGCCCTCCATATCAACAAACACTGATCCCCTCCCCCCCCCCCTCCCCGGGCCCCCCAAAAGGTGGGG
>JAODAL010085864.1:0-10443 GCA_025379985.1 Phyllomedusa bahiana
AGTGGTATTTGTATTGAAAAAAAAAAACGCTGTTTCTTTAAATGAATAAAAAAGGGAAGGGCTTTAGTCCACTTGGATATTGAATGTAATGCAGCTGCAGTGGACCACATGGATTTCAGATCCAATACCCCAAAATTAGAAATAGACATTAAGAGAACAGTCTCTGAGACAAGCTGAGCACCCCACAGAAATCGCTATAAAATCAATTCTTCAGTAAGAGCTATCAGCCGTGGCAGCACCTTCCCCTGATAGCACAGTGAGAGGCGTGTGAGCTCCGGCGTCGCGCCCCGGACATTATATAGTGCGGTGACGTCACAGAATCCCGTGGCTCTTGATTGGCTTCACCTCTGCACATGTCATGCAGGCTATCCCCTTCTTTCCCTCCCAGAGTGTTTTTCCCCATGTACGCCATGTGCTCGCAGCCATTTTATCAATCAAAAGCACACTTCGTTCACCGAATTTACCCCAAATTTTCGACTTCGTTCCGAACCCAAAGTTTTCCTGAAATTCTAAACGAATTCCACTTCGTTAGAATCAATTCGCCCATCTCTAATTATATCTATTAATACATGTAACAATGTTTTTTATTACATCACTTAACATGTCATTTATGAAGTGTTTAAGAAGAATAGTACAGTAGTTAAATCCTCATTCTATAAAATATGAACTAATCAAACAATTAATAGTACGTTTTTAAACTGACCATCAATTTGTCCCTTCTAGTGGGTGAAATGTAATCTTTTCCATAAGCGTTTACTAGCAATGTCCATTTCTTTTTGAGTCAAAGAGTAGGTACGGCCTGTCATGGTGATCAGCTCCACCTGAGTTAATATCTGATTTTTGTTAACTTTTAAAATGTCTGGTTTTCTTGGATACACAAAGGATGACGCTGGACCAGAAGGATGCGAAAAAATCAATTCTACTTCTTCATTGTCACAATCTTTGGAGAGTACGTTAGCCAGCCATCAGCGCCGACCACACTCACCAATATTGTAGCACACTGACTCCCTTGATGTCTGTGTAGAGACTACTGTTTGTTAAGAGTGAACATGTCAGGACATGAAAGCTCTGAAGCTGTGTTTTAGGGTATGTTTTACACGGCGTCTTGTGTCCGTGTTAACATCCGCTTTTGTGATGCATGTCTGGGTCCATCTGAATGGACCCAGACATGCATCTAACAATTAGCAGTGTGTTTATGTTATGTTTGGTGCATTACATTAGTAATGCACCAAACGTGTAAAAATTATTTTACTGAATTTTACAATGGCTGCTAAAACAGTTCATTGAGACTGTATTCAAAATATTCATATTTTGTGGAGATTATACTTTTATATAGTATGTTAATTTGTGTTAAAAAAAATGTTGGTCAGTGGGTCAGCCTTTATTTGACATACTGCAATAGACGGCACACCACAAGTCTTACTGAGACTTGTGGTACAACATACAAAATCACTACCATAGTTTCTATTCACTGACGTGCTATTCCAACGCCTTTTCTTTTTTTATAGCCTGCTAGAATGTGTTTGGAATCCCTGATAATACTATGCTAAATCCATAAATCCACAATTGAGAGCAGGATTTATGGTAGATGCTGTATTGGTTTAATTAATTTATATTATTAAAATTAATTTGAGATTATATTAATTTTAAATGCATTTTATAGGAGATAATTTAATATTTTTGTAATATTATATAATTTTATATTGTATAATTTATTATTAAATTTATATAATTTAATTTGATATACAGTAGTTTGATAGTCATTCATCATAAATTACTTTCTATTATTTTACTGGTGTAAGTTGGAAATAAGGTACATTTGTTTTCCCTAATAGCAAATCTAGTTCCAATATGACTACTCAGGCTCAGGCAGACAATATTGAAATTAGTTAAGCGCCTAATTTTGCCGTCCCTCATTTATAAATATGGCTAAAATTACAAATGTGGTGCGACACGCCTCCAGAACATCCTCACATGTATGGCGCATTACAAAGTGTCGGGTCTTGCGCACGGGGTGCCAAATATGCCCGAATGATGCACCATACATAGAGAAAAAAGGCAGAATGCTCATTTTTGCCAGATTTCTTACCAGAACAGTGAAAATGACCCGTTCATACGTGTCGCCCAAAATGTATGACAAACATGTATGTTAGCAAAGTCGATAGCAGTAAATGGCTTCCAATTTTCCGTACAAATCCCAATGTTTTTTTTTTTTTTAAAGAAAAAAAAAACAATTTCCATTTTCATATCATTATATTGTACTGTATTTAAGTGATATTCCCTTCTTCACAGTTCATTAAATCCCTGTGGATTTTAATTGTGCATCTAATTCCCCCATTCGTAATTTGTGACTTTTCTATCCCCAGCAGTGTTATGCATTTTTAGAATTAACTGGATTCTTGTTGTTCGACCTCTACCTTCAACTTCACTCTTGAAAAAAGAAGAATCACACTTTTCGGCTTGTTCATTGTTTTTTTTTTATCAAAACTTACTTACAAAGAAAATCACTTTTAATAAATAAGTATGCATATAATGCACTTAACCTATGTCCAGTTTTATTTTTTATTCTAAATAAGTTCACATTTTTTAGTCAATTAATTTTTTAATATATCTGTGTAGTAGTTGGAATTCCGTTTTTGATACAGAACTCCGATGCTAAATATACACTAGATAAAAAATACTAAATGCTGGATAACTGAAACTGCTCCTATAGGGGGTTACACCCTATAGTTATATGTTATAATGACTATAATGAAGTGAAATCAATAGATGATTGCCTAATTCTTTCTTTGAAATTTATGCGTATAATGATTTGGCTATAACCAAACTACAGTTCATTTTAAGGGACCATATTTTTTGCGACTTTAGGGTGCTTTCACATGGAACTTTTTTGGAGCATTTTTTATGCATTTTTGAATGCATTTTTATGCAGAAATGTACAGCATTAATTGCTGTACCTTTTCATACAATTGCTTATCTGTAAACAAAGTTTAATCTTGTTAGAGATAATAAGTCTTCTCTGAAGTGAGCTAAACCCATGGTGACATCACTACCTACCCTCTGTCTCAAAAGGAAAGGAGCTATGGACTAGTATCTAGAGAAGCCTAAGGGCATTCAGAGCAGATAAAATCTCTTATCTCATGAACAAGATAAAATTAAAAGACTAATTTAGTTGGAAAAAGTCTTCAACTCTTTATTTTTAAACAGAACCTTTGTGTTTTAATGTCTCTTTCCACCTTTCAGTTTTACTTTAACAATCACTTTATACTGTCCATGCATGTTGAAAGCTAATCTTTGTAGAAAAAAAAACCCCTTTGACATTTTTTGAAAGCTGAGTTTGTACATTAATCAGCCCAAGATTCTGGACAAGTATAAAATCCCGGATCAAAGTACAGTAGCAGAAGGCATCGGGTAGTCAGGTTACATTTCAAAAACACTAAAAACCAGCCTAGACACAAGAGTCAATCTAATTCAAATAGAGTGCTTTGTGCTTTGACTGGGCATATGGTCATGTATTCTGAGTCACCTGACATCTCTACAAGCCTTGCTGCAAGAAAGGTTGCAATTTCAACTGACAAAGACAGCGCCGTTTCATGGAGAGACAAGAACTGCAAAATGTGACTGTGAATAAAATGATCAAAATAAACTCTCATATTTCTATAGAATACATATCTATAATATTTGCTAAAAACCCGTTCAAATGCTAAAAACTATTAATTAATCAAAGAAGATACATAACGAATAAAAAAATATTGCAAGACAAAAAAATTAATATTCATCAATGGCCAAGTTAGTCATCTGTCCTTAACCCTGGGGGGCCATCTTTTTTCATTTTCAAAAAAAAAACTCAAAGCAGAAAGACCCATAAATAAGCTACTACTTGGCTGCAGGAAAGTCTTGGCTAAGCATCTCAATGTAAAAAAACTCAGCATTTAGAGATATCTTTGTAGACCACAGTACTTTTGCCAGAATTCTTGTTCAATTGCTATAGATCATTTACTGAAAAGTGTGTGCTCACTATAATGATATATTTAGAAATTAATCAGCAAAGAATTTGTTAATAAAAGGGGGGAAAGTCCTTTAATTTAAAAAATTATTTTTTTTATCTTACATAGCTGATGAATTATATTGGTGTTTTAATCAAAATTGTGTACATTCATTATGTATTTATGTGAATTTAAAGTGTTGAGCAATGAAATCGAAAAAAGTTAAAATCAGGCAGATTTTCACTAAATTTTTGGGTTCCGTGATAAAGAAAAATTTTTTACTGCCCACTTCCGTAATTTTGGCGGCCAGCCATCAGCCAGAGAATGGGGGGGGAGGGGGAAAGAATGTCACCAGGGGGTGTGTAGGGCTCATTGCTGCTGAAATCCCAGACCTCGTTTTATCTATGCCCGTAAGAGGGCGAATTTCCGAAATTCGTTTCGTTCACTTCCCCGAATTCTCAGAAAAAAAATAACTTCTTTGAATTATTGGGGATGAATCACTTTTTAAAAAACAGCTTTTCCAGGCTGCACAGAGCCTGAGGGTGTTTTAGAACATCGTGCATGCTTAAATATGCAGGGGGAGCTTGGTTGGTCTTAACAATGTTTGTTTTTAGTAGACATGCACATGACTGCCGCCGCTCTTAGAATCGCTTCCCCTAAAAAATTCCCTGGGCACTTAAGAGGACAAAATGACCAAAAACTGAAGCGGGTTTTCCCCTGATAAAGTCATCCCAGAGAAAGCTGGAAAAAAACAAGCTGAGGCTAGGGGGCAACATTAGTGACAGATTTGTGGAGGTGACGGCGGCAGCCACAGCAGCATGAGGTCAACAGTGGCACAATTACACAGTGTGGGGTCACGGCAGCAGCCACGCAGCACATGAGGTAGGCGTGGCACAATGACATTCTGGAGGTGGAAAAAAACAGGAGTGGGCCCAGATGGGACAATACACAGTGTGTAGTCACGGGACCACAGCAGCGCATGAGGCAGACAGGTGGCACAATGACTTTTGGAAGGGGGGCAAAAACAGGAGTAGGCCACAAGTGGGCAATGACACAGTGTGTGGTCAGGGCAGCAGCCCAGAGCCATGAGGCAGAAAGTGGCACAAGCTTCGGAGGGGGCAAAAAACAGGGTAGACCACAGAGGGGACAATGACACAGTGGTGGGCACGGCAGCAGCCACAGCAGCAGCATGAGGTCAGACAATGGCACAAGGGCATTCTGGAGGTGGAAAAAAAACAGGGGTAGGCCGCAGAGGGGGACAATGAACAGTGTGGAGGTCACGGCGCAGCATAGGTCAGACAGTGGCACAATGACACAGTTGTAGGTCCGGCAGCACCACAGCAGCGCTGAGGTAAACATGGGCAAAATGAAGGTGTGGGGTCACGCAGCCCCGCAGCAGCATGAGGCAAGCAGTGGCACAATGGATTCGGGAGGGGGGCCAAAAACAGGGTACCCACAGAGTGGGACAAGAACAGTGTGGGGTCACGGCAGCAGCCACAGCAGCAGCCTGAGGTCACAGGGCACAATGACATTCGGAGGTGGAAAAAAACAGGAGTAGGCCCAGGGGGGGGCAAGGGACACAGTGTGGAGGTCAGGGGCAGAAAAGAACAGCAAAAGCATGAGGTCAGAAGTGGCAGAATGACACAGTGTGTAGGAACGGCAGAAGCCACAGCAGCGCATGGGGTAGAAGTGGCGAATGACACAGTGATAGGGTCACGGCAGCAGCCACCGCAGCATAGGTCAGAGAGGGGACAATGACACAGTGTGTAGGTCCGGCGCGCCACAGCAGCGCATGAGGCGGCAGTGGCCAATGACATTCGGAGGGGAAAAAAAACAGGAGTAGGCCACAGAGTGGGCCAAGGGACAGTGTGTGGGTCAGGGCAGCACCCCACAGCGCAGCTGAGGTCAGAAGGGGCACAATGACATTCTGGGGGGTGGAAAAAACGGGATTTAGGCCACAGGTGGGACAATGAACAGTGGTGGGTCACGGCAGCCCACAGCAGCAGCATGATCAGAAAGGGGCACAATCACTTTCTGGGGGGGGAAAAACAGGATAGGCCACAGAGTGGGGACAATGACACAGTGTGTGGTCACGGCAGCCCCAACGCAGCAGCAGGGTCAGACAGGGGGCACAATGACTTTTGGAGGGTGGCAAAAACAGGAGTAGGCACAGATGGGACAATGACACAGTGTGGAGGTCAGGGCAGCAGCAGGGTCAGACAGTGGCACAATGACCCGTGTGTGGGGTCACGGCAGCACCCACAGCAGCAGCATGAGGTCAACAGTGGCACAATGACGAGTTGGAGGTCACGGCAGCAGCCACAGCACAGCATGGGTCAAGAAAGTGGCACAATGAGATTCTGGGGGTGGCAAAAACAGGATTTGGCCACAGAGTGGGACTTTGACAAGTTTTGGGGGTCACGGCAGCAGCCACAGCAGCAGCATGGGGTCAGACATGGCAAAGGGGAACAGTGTGTAGGACACGGAGCAGCCACGCAGCAGCATAGTCAGACAGTGGCAAAATGACACAGTGTGGAGGTCACGGCAGCCCCCCTAGCCGCATGGGTAGGCAGGGGCCCAAAAAGACATTTCGGAGGTGGCAAAAAAACGGGAGTAGGCCACAGGTGGGACAATGACACATTGTGGAGGTCAAGCAGAGCCCCCCAGCAGCGAGAGCAGCAGTGGCACAATGACACAGTGTTATCAGGGGCAGCAGCAGCATGAGGTCAGAAGTGGCACAATGACATTCTGGAGGGGCAAAACAGTAGTATCCCCACAAGTGGACATGACAGACAGTGGAGGTGACGGCGGCAACAGCATGAGGTCAGAATGGCACAATTACACAGTGTTTAGGTACGGCAGCGCCACAGTAGCGCATGAGGTCAGACAGTGGCACATGACCAGTGTGTAGGTCACGACAGCAGCCACAGCACCATGAGGTCAGACAGGGGGCAAAATGACACGTGTATAGGTCACGGCTGCAGCCACAGCAGCAGCATGAGGTCAGGCAGTGGCAAAAAGACATTTGGGGTGGAAAAAAAAAGGGCGGCCACAGAGGGGACAATGAAAACAGTGTGGGGGGTCACGGCAGCAGCCACAGCAGCAGCATGAGGAGACGTGGACAAGAACAGTGTTAGGTCAGGCAGCAGCCACAGCAGCACATGAGGTCAGACAGTGGCAAAATACATTCGGGAGGTGGAAAAAACAGGAGTAGGCCACAGAGTGGGACAATGACACAGTGTGGAGGTCACGGCGCAGCCACGGCAGCAGATGAGGTCAGACAGTGGCAAAAAGCAGAGTGTGGAGGTCACGGCAGCGCCACAGCAGAGCATGAGGTCAGAAAGTGGCAAATGACATTTGGAGGTGGCAAAAACAGGAGTAGGCCCAGAGGGGGGACAAGGACACAGTGGGGAGGTCACGGCAGCAGCCAAGCAGCAGCAGGGGGTCGACAGTGGCAAAATGACACAGTGTATAGGTCAGGCGCAGCCACAGCAGCAGCATGAGGCAACAGGGGCAAAAAAGACACAGTGTGTAGGTCACGGCAGCAGCCCACAGCGCATGAGGTCAGGAGGGGCAAAAATGACATTCAGGGGCAAAAACGGAGTAGGCCACAGAGTGGGACAATGACACAGGTGGAGGTTTCACGGCAGCAGCATGAGGTCAGACAGTGGCAAATGACACAGTGTTGGGTCACGGCACAGCAGCATGAGGTCAGACAGTGGCACAATGACATTCTGGTGGTGGCAAAACAGTTAGGCCACAGAGTAGCAAATGACAGAGAGTGGAGGTGAGGGCGGCAACGCATGAGGTCAGAGGTGGACAATGACACAGTGTGGAGGTAGAGCAGCCATAGCAGCAGTGAGGTCGACAGGGCACAATGACAGAGGGGGGAGGGGGGTGGCAATACCAGTCCCTGGTAAAAAAGGTTTTGGTGGCAGATGGAAAAACTGTCAGCAGATGTGTGGCATAAGGGGGTGGCGGCATCAGAATAGTGGCTTGTCACGTAGTTTAAACCCCGACTCATTTTCACAGTTTGGGGAGGCATCATGGCTGATGTAGTCTGAGCCTAAGGCATGGTGGTGGAAATCCTGGCCAATCCACGCCTGATTCATCTTGACAAAGGTCAGTCGTTCACATTTCCCCTGGGCAAGCGGGTTCTCCTTGGGGGGAATGATGGCCCCCCCCGCACTGAACACCCGCTCTGATTCCACACTACTTGCCGGGCAGGACAGGTTTTCCACTGCAAAATCGGCAAGTTGCGGCCACACTCCCTTTGGCTGCCCCGTAGCCAGGGGTCTTAACTGGGTGGCAGAGTGCTTTCCAAGTAGGGGCCCCCACCCCGTTGGTTCAGGGTCTGCTCCAGGTCCGCTGCTTCTGCTGCTGCTGGCGACTGCCCTCCTCACAGGCGGGTTTAAGGAAATGCCATAGGGGCTCCAGACTTAGGTTGCGCGATGAGCTAGTTGCTTAGACCCCCCACCTTCCCCGGGAGCCCCGGCAGTAGTCGTAAGCGCTGAAGAAACCCCCCGGTCACCTGTCAAGGAGGGACGATGCCCCCCCATGGGGAGCGGCCCCCTGACTACGGAGGATTTCCCTATAGTATTTGGGTTTGCCTCCCTCCAATAGCTGGGAAAGCTGGGAAAAAAAAGGGTCCCATTTTGGCGGTTTTGCGGGGTCCAATAGGGGGGGAGCCAGGTGTCATCCCTCTGCCCGCTCCTCCAGTGCTCCTGTCCTCCTTTTTCACCTGGGTAGAAAATCCCCTCTTTCACCAGACAAGCTTCTGCTCCAATGTCCTCCTCCTCCTCCCCCATTCAGTCCCCACCGGGGGGGCCCTGTGGCCGCGAGATGTAGTGCCACTCTCCAGTCCCCTGCCCAGACAGATTTTTCAGCATCTGTTCCCGGACATAAGCAGTGGGAAAGGTTATTTTCCCGTATCCCGGCGACTGACAAATAACGTTGACTCTCGAATTGCCCAAAAAAACGGGAGGTGTCACACTGAGCTGCATGGTGACATCAAAGTTACACAGGGGATACTTCTGTCTGCTGGATCTCAAAAAAAAACGTTAAAGGCCTTTTTTCTGTTCATACAGTCGGGCCCAAAAAGTGCAGGCTGAAATTCCCAAAGGGTGGAAACATTGCTTCGAGTGTGTTGGGGGGGGCCCTTCTCCGCTGCAACTCGAGGAGGGTGTTTTCCTGGCTTTGTACGAAATGGGTAAAGGCATGCAATTTCCCCGGGCCCTTTTTTGAAAGTTCTGAAATCGGGGGAAAACTTTAAACCTTTTCAAAACCCAATTTAACACGTGCGCCTGCAGGGGGATGGACCATCCCCTCGTGCAGCGCGGGGACCTGTTCCTCCCATTGTCCGTCACCATGGTTCCGATTTGAAGTTTGGGGCGGAGAAAGCCACACACGATTTCTTTTCTGCATGACTGGGAAAAGTTCCTCCCCCGTGTGACTTCGTTCGCCGGGAAAAACCGGTTAGAACTTTTTGGCACCCCTGTGCCACACATGTGGTATGTGGGCAGTACTTTTAGGGCTGAGAGGTGGTGGAGGAGGAGGAGGGGGGACATTGGGCAGGGGCCGCAGTTTGAACAACGTGGAGGAGAAAGCGGCGTTCCCGTCCAAGTTGTGGGGTTTCCCGGGCCGGAAGCACATTCACCCAGTGGGCCCTAAAGGGCATGTACTGGCCCCGACCGTAGTTACGCCCAGCGTCTGCGCTGCCCTGCACCTGAACAAACCCCATAACTCAAGAACGGCCCACCTTCTGTTCCAATTTTTGAAATGCTGGTACTC
This sequence comes from Phyllomedusa bahiana, assembly GCA_025379985.1. Lineage (NCBI taxonomy): Eukaryota > Metazoa > Chordata > Amphibia > Anura > Hylidae > Phyllomedusa > Phyllomedusa bahiana. The sequence continues at coordinate 9,777 of JAODAL010085864.1, forward strand.
CTTTTTGGAAAAAGAAATTAGGCTTGGAACTCTCCATCTGGCTCGGCACAAGCCTTTTGTTTCTCTGAATGGTGCAGAGCCACCATTTGGAAAGGAAGGGACCGAGTTTCCCAAAAATTGGGGGCAAGACACGGAAGCTGCTGCAAAATTTGGAAAGGTTGGACGCTACTGTTTTCTCTTTGCAAAGCCTCGCTGAACGATGCTGGGCCCTGAGTACGAGGGGAAAAGGAGATCGGGTGGGAGATGATTAAAGAGAAACAGCTCCCTTTTGCAGAGGTGGGGGAGCCTGATGGGGCCCAAAGGCATGGTCCACTGGGGCGGGTGCTGCTCTGTTGCTGTGGGGGCAGGATGGACCCCCACATTGAGCCCCGTTTTCCCGGCCACCCCGGGTGGTGACATGATGTGTTGACCGGGGCCCTGGTGCCAACGTTAGCCCCGGCGCGCTTCACTTTCTGCTTAAGATTCTCTATACCCATTTCGGCTCCTCCGGTGTTTTTTGCAAAGAACTGCCACACCGAAAAGTATCGGTTTTACCCCCAACCCTCCGCACTGAGGATTACGTCGCCGCGCCTCGCTGAGCCCCTGTGCCGCTATTTCTTGGGCCTGCATCGGGGGTTTTTTCCCCCCCGGCCCCTTCTCCCGACCTCACACTTGGGGAGCTATCCGG
>JAODAL010085865.1:0-10443 GCA_025379985.1 Phyllomedusa bahiana
GCATCTTATAGTCTGAATGTACTATCTTAGAAGGCTAGAGAGGGGTGATGCTGGGGAGGCCAGCTATGTCCCTATTGTTAACACTTTAGACACTGCGGATGAATGAGGAACAGTACTGTGCACTGCTCCTCCCTCTAATAACCCCCCAAAAACAGGCAACAGGAAGCCTAAAAAAAAAACTTTTGCAGCTGCCATGTATGCACACCTATGGCAGGGTATAATAAGTACTGACAGCAGTACAAGTTTAAATCTCTCATCCGTTTTGCAAATAATAAAAAAAGTTGATATATTCACATCCAAGCTATTAAAATATAACATTATTTATCCCATACATTGTATACCATTGTATACCATGGAAGAAAAAAAATTCAAAGCACCATGTTTTTTGTTCATTTCATATCCCTAAAAAATTGGAATAAAAAGTAATCAAAAAGTCAAATGTATCCCAAAAGGGTACCAATAAAAACTACACTTCAGCCCTCACTTTTTGCTTCAAAATTTCCTATTTTCCTCCTCTAAAACCTAGATGCTTCTTATGGTCCAGTGTTTCTTATATTCCAAAAATACAGTATATATCATATAGCTCAGCTTCTCTCTCTCTATCATATCCTGCTCTCAAATAGGGTAGCATAAACCAATAAACAGGTTCCCTTGAAAAAATTAAAGCTGAGATCTGATTGATTACTATGGCCCACCAAGATAGTCTTACTGTTAGTTTTCATAAATGAGGGCTATTGTTTTTATCCCTGTATGTTTTTGATACAAAATATGTTTTTGGCTAATGTGCTGATTATTTTTTGTCTATTTTAAAATATGTTCCTTGTTTATTTGGAGAATAAAAATAAAAGATGCAAAACTGGTTGGATTCAGACTTTAGTTACAGTACATTTCAAGATTGTATTCTATATTTTGAGACTTGTGTTCACTTGGCTCTAGGATCATAAGACTCCCAGTTAGCTATGACCTTACCCCCTGATCCATTAAATAACGACAGATACTCAACTGTGACATAAAAAGGCCATAGCTGGAATTCATTCACACTTTTCCCATAACACAATCAACATTACAGCCAAAATCCTGTAAACATATACCTGAATTATTTAACCCTTAACTGATATCCAGAAAATGGCTAGAAGGCCTTTGAAGGCAACACACCCATGATTTTAGCACCATTTTCAGCACCATTTCTTTAAACATGCCATTTTTACCCTTAGCTGCTGTAACTGACCCAAGAAAACCAAAGAATACAATGAATCCAGAAATAATGAGGACAAAATTCCCAATCTGCCATCCCACACGCCCTCAAGCACCTCCTAAAAACTTCCAGAAACTGGTACAAAGAAAGAAAACTACCATCTTGATGAATCAAAAAAACACAACCCCTGGTGGCCCTCAAAGCTAAAAAATCTCAATACACCTCACTGAACACAGACTTTACCCAGCAAGCTGGTGTAGAACAACTCCACTCGATTGGTTTTGGATCGCCATAACACTTGTAACTTTATTCATCTCCCATAGATCACTCTATTACCGGTTCTTCTTATACTTCCCCATCCCAACTTTGACTCCTACTTATCACTTCCATTTTGCTTTCATTACTATGGTGTCCTACCTTCATCTGTCCACCATCTCTTCATTTTCTTTCTCCCCCTCCTATCATGACCTCTCTCTCCGTTATTTATTTGTTCTCGTTAACATTACAGCCTGCAGCATGACAAAGGGCCATAAAGTCGGAAACGTTGCAACAGTCCAGGCAAAAACTCCCAATCTCACATATTCTAAGGACATATTGGAGCAAGAAACTAGGCTTGACCAAAACAACTCACAGCACCAGTCAGGATTGCAGCCAACAGCCAATCAATACAGACTAACCTTGTGATCTCCTCACTGCTCCTACAACAGGAATTACAGCTTGGATGATCCACACTCTTTTGGCTTTATCCCTACATCTGCATCCTCTTTTGCAAGTCTCCAGCTGAATTAGGACTCTTACTTGATGAGTGGTATTTTAGAACCTCTTCCATACTACATTACCTCTCCTCCCCTTTCCCTTTTTCTTGTCTTTTTTGAAGATGAACGCTATACACATTTTATATCACTATATGCTCACGAATAAAGCACAATATTTTTTTCTGCATAATCTCTGTGTGCCGTGGATTTCTACCCTAAATTCATGACGGGTTTCCTCTGGATTGACCCTTTCACTGAGCACTGTACTTAGTGGTGTGTGTACCAATATATGTGCCACTAATCCTAAAGGCCTTGAAACACACCAGACACGGTCCTGAACAAAACAGCTTTGTAAGGAGAAGAGCATTCCAACTCCAACTGTTGACAAAAAGATTGCAGTAACTCAAAAGACACTTACCTCTGCGTGTTCATACTACGCACTCTCCTCCGGTATCAATTTACGTTTGAAGACCTTAAGGGTATGTTTACATGGTGTTTAGCAGTGTGCAAAAATCTGTGCTGTAAATGTTATGAGTGACGCTTTGAAATTATCAGCTTGCATACCCCATGTAAATGGCGGGGTATGCGGCATATACACCTAAAAAGGATGACATGTCACTTTTTGCAGACACCTGCAAAATTACGAATGTAAAATATGCAGCGTGTGTTTGACGACACATATTTTACATTGAAGTCTATGGCAACTGTATTACACATTGTTTGGGCCATATTTCTGAGTTTATTTAAGTGAAATTACACCTGAAATATGCACAAAAATATGGCCAAAAAGACGCCGTGTGAACATGCCCTTAGTGGAGAAAAATGACCTCTTGGGGCAATTTTTCAAATTTTGGTTCCTTAAAAAGGAGTTGTCCCCCAACAAAATGTTTCAAAGAATGCATGAAAGAAATTCTCTGTCACTTCCTGGTTCAGACAATTGCATAAGCTCCGTGCTTTATCTGTGCTTTCTTTTCTAATTAGATCAGATTAGCTTCTCAAACTACAGCAGGACTTCTTTTTCTGATCCCCAAAAAAAAAGCCCTAAAATTTCAGAGGGGTTTCTTGAGAAAAAACAAACTTTTTTTCTGTCGGCAGCACAGACACTGACTGACCGCTGACCTGGTGATGACCACCCTTTATCCTTTAACAAACACCCAGGGAGATTTGTTTACAGGGCGGTTACGAGGGAAATGAAATAGCCAGGGGGGAAAAAAATTCCTTAAAACTTTTGGGGAAAACAGAGGAACAATCAATATTTTTGGGAAAATGTTTTTTATTTGTGTTCCCTACAATTTAAAAGCTTTTCTTTTTAGCGAGACAACCCTTTAAATTTTGTTTTAAAAAGTAATTTATGGATTATCATTTCCACAATGCACCGAACCTTGACCATGGCATGGGAGTGGCCCCCATTTTTGTGGGGGGAAAAGGGCATCTCAACCAACCACCCCAATGATGGGCTTGTAAAATGACCTATGACAAATTTCCAAGTGACATCTAAAGGGGGATTTTTAAAAAAAATGTGGAGGGGGTCAAATTTTTTAATTCTGTTTTTTTTTAAAATTTTTTTTTATTAAATTTTGGTCTGATTGTCATTTTTGCAGCACCGTACATTCTTTTTATTTGGTTTCGGAGGTATTCAATCATTGATCAAAGTGGGGGGGTAGGGGTTGGGGAAGTACATCCTAGTGGGTTTTTTTGGCAGCTAGTCTTTTAGTCAGATGTTCTAAAAAAAAAAAGGGAGAAAAAACACAAAACCGGCCCTATCTTTCACCAGCCCCTGAGCACATAGAAGTTGAGCAAGGAACGGGAAAAAAAGGGAAAGAATTTAAACAAATCTGCCATAATCCATGTTTTCCATACCACGGGAAAAAACTAGGGCCAAAGGAACCCGCCAACCTCCTGTCTCTTTGCAAAATTTTCAGTTTTAGGAACCACAGAAATAAAATAGGCCCAAATTTATGAATTAGTCATATTCTTTTTTGGGTATCCCTGGTTAAAAATTTCAAACTGGAAATTTGGGTCATGATATCGGATAAAAGACTCCTATGAAGAGTTATGATGGAAGCTGGAAATTCTGACTCTCTCAGTACCCCCAGCATGTAATTATCCATCACCCCCGTGACCTAAGCAGGAGGACTGTTTTTTTTTTTTTTTTTCCTTTAAAAACACCTTGGGGTTCACGACAATTCAGACCAGGACTTACCACCAAGTGTAGGTTTGTCCGTTTGTCTTTAGCTGCACTCCTCAGCCAAATTTTTAGCCAATCTAACTGGAAAAAGGGTCTTTTTTTCGTTTTTGCCCCCACCTTTCTAAAACTGAAGGAAAGAAAAAAACCACACCGGGCCCCATGCACCACAGTAACTTGGGGTCCTTTGACAGAAAGTAGGGCTTATGTGTTTTCTTCTTCTCTTTTCCTTTTAAAACACTGTGCAAATTTGCATAGCTACCGAAGGCCCCCCCTAAACTATCCTTCCACAAAACCCTCCACTAAAATCAAAGACTGCCACCTCCGAAAAGACACTAAAATACAATACAATGTTCAAATAATACATAACACACAATATTTATAACAAACAATTTAGCAAACCAAAAATTAAAAATTTGACCCTAAACCTCATTTTTCTTACAAACGCACCCCCACGGCATCTGTCATGCCAAAAAGGGGAACCTATTTTAAAAAGTACTGGTGCATACCATTGCCCAAAGGGAAAGGGGGTCCAAGTTGAATTTTGCCCGGGGCCCATGAGCCTTTCTACTCCCTTAAACCTAGTGAATAAAAGAAAGGCATGGTTTTAACAGCCTCAGGAAACTAAGGCTACCTCCTGTCCACCCTACATAAAAGATTTGTAGCATAATGACAAAATTTAGTTGAATCGTCGGGGAAGAAATGTATCAAATAACAGTACACGCAGGGTTAGCTACACACTCTCAAATTTCCATTAAACGCAAAATTACCAAAATGAAAGGGGGATTTATCGCTTCCTTACTTCGGCAATTTCACACTGCTCTGGCTTCTCAACCTGTGAATCAGGGGCTTTCTTCCCCTCCCAGCTGTACATCACCCCCCCTTCACTGCGCGCCTGAGACTCCCCCCCCCCCCCCTCCCCCCCCCTCTAGTCCACATACACTGTGCTCCCCCCTATCGTCTTATTTTAAAAGCAAAACATACCCAGGCTCATTCAATCTAATCTGGCACGATCTCCCTCACAGCTTAGATTATTAAAACTTTCTAAGAACTCACAGATCTGCTGTAGCAGGAGAGTTAGGCAGGGGGTCAAAACGTCATGTTTTCTCATTGAAATCGCTCAGTCTTTTCTGCAGTTGGAGACAAAAAATGCTATGCCCCTAACCTGGTCACGTACAGCCGTGAATCGACCCCAGGGGCTGTACAGAATGTAAATGAGCTCTCGCTTGAAATCAAGGAGGAGGGATCAGGGGTTTTAACCCACCTGGAAAAGTGTAAAAAAAAACCAAAGAAAAAAGGAACTGTGAGAACAAGGCCTGCTAATACATCCAATTGCAAATTTGTTTTTTTTTTCACTGTCCCCTATCTAAAGACCTTTTAAAAAAGAAACGATAACACCCCTTTAAGTATGTGAGCATCAGAATTCACCTAAACAAAATTTGGGCCGGTCCAAGGGATCATATTTTCTTTACATAACCTTGTTTTTGCCAATCAACCGGGGTTTTTTGCTGGAAAAAAAGTATACCCTATAAGATGTATGACAACTTTAGGGGTCTTCTAAGTCCATACCCAAGGGATCAAAGGTATGTTGGAATCATTAGTATGCCACATGAAAATGATCACAAAAAGATGAGCAATCTTTGCCCCAACTCCAGCCTCAGGAGGGTCAGGGGCAAATTTATAAACACATACAGCTTGGGGCATTGCAAAAGGGGGATTTTTTCCCATTCTTATGAATGAATTGCCAACAGATCACGCATTTTTGACTTTTTGTCAATGGGCATTTGCCACTATGAGCAAGCTCCTTTTAAGAAGATTATAAAAGACAACCCCATTTGATCAAAACACCCCCCAAAGTTAAAATTTTTTGAAAAGGGGCCCCACAAAAATTTATGGACTGCTATCAGGTTTTTCAAATATTTGGGGCAAACAAAAGTTGACAAACCCCGGGGGCAAAAAGTATCCCCGGGAAAATAAAACCTTTAATTTAAAAATTTTTTTTTTTAAAGCAAATTTTAACGTCCACAAAAAGGGGTAAGAAAATAGAAACTTGGCTGGGTTGAAAATTTGCAAGTGGGGAAGCAACCCTCAGTGAAAAAACAAAGGGTGGAATTAACGGTACAACTCAGACTAATCCCTATTACAGTGGGGTACCCTTTAATATTTTCATTAATGACTTACAGGATTTCACAGAGAATAAAGATCTTTGCAAGATACAAGCTCTGTAAAGTAATCAACACAAAAGTAAAAATGTATTATTACAAAGGGGCGGGGAAAAATTTGGAGTCCGGGGGAGAGGGAAGGGCAATAAGGTTTTAACACAGATGAAAACAAGGTTTTGCACAGGAGAAAAATCCATTAAAAAATTTCAGTGAAAGGAAAAATTCTGGGGAAAAAAGACTGGAAAGGACTTGGGGAACCTGGTGGACAAAAAACTAAAATTTTACACCATGCCCGGCAGCAGCTGCCAAGGCAAAAGGGTTATGGGTGTATTAAAAGGGGGATAGCGCACAAATAAGAACATTTATTCTCCCCTTATACAATCACTGGTTTAAACCCCACAGGGAAAATTGTTACAGATTGGCCCCATTGCACAGGAAATACATTATAGAGCTTGAACAGGTCAAAAAAAAAAAAGGGTTGGGGGACTGCAAAAACCGAGAGAAAATTTTGCAAGATTAGGGGGTTATTTATTTAAGAGAAAAGACGCCCTTTTTTGGGGACTAAAAATATTTTTAAATATTTAAAGATCAATATAAACTCGCTAAAGATTTATTTTTTACCCCGAACTGTATAAGAACAAGGGGCATCCCTACTCTTGAGGAACAAAAGTTTCTACAAAAACATAGAAAGGGATTCTTTCCTGTTAGAGCAGTGAGACTGGAAACCTCCCGCCAGAGAAATTTTTCATGGTGAATTCAATAACGAGGGTTCAGAAAGGGTTTGGGGTGCTTTCTGGAGCGAAAAAATATAAAAAAATTAAGTGACTAGGGTTCTGGAGTAAATTTTTTTGATCCAGGGTTATTCCGATTGCCAGTTGGAGTAAGGGGAAGGAATTTTTTTTCCCTAAAAAAAAGCATAATTGGGCTCCTCCTCATTGGGGTTTTTTGCCTTCCTCTATCAACACTTTTTGCAACACTTTAGCAAAAATAGGCTGAATTTAGGACCTTGTTTTTTTTTCGGCCTACAAACTATGTAACATGTAACCATAATTACGCCTTCTCTAAAGCCGGGCAGTCAGTTACAAGAACCCGTTTTTTTGGGTCTAGATATAACAATAGGATAAAAAAAAAAAAAAACTCTGAAGTATAATTTATTGGTTTTACTAAGAGATGGGCGAATTTTCCCAAAATTCGTTTGTTCACTTCGCTGAAATTTTTCCCACAAAAAAAAACTTTGTTTTAATTACTTGGGACAATCACGTAAAAAAACACTATTTCCAGGCAGCACAAGCCGAGGGGGCGTACAACGTTTTGCCATGGGTTAAATAGCAAGGACTTGGTTTTTGGGCTTCATAAATGTTGTGTTTTAGCATAACACGCACAGACCTTTCCCCCCGCTCTGAGAACCCTTTCACTATAAAATTCCCTGGGCATTTTAAAGGGCAAAACTGACCAAAAAACTGAAGCAGGGGGTTGCCTATAAATCAGCAGCGACACTTGGAAAAAAAAAACTTTGGTCTCAGGGGGGCAACATCAGTGACAGAGTGTGGAGGTGACGGCGGGAGCCACAGCACATGGTCAGAGAGGGCACAAGGGCATTCGGGGGTGGGAAAAAAAGGATAGGCCACAGAGTGGCACAATGACACAGTGTGTAGGTTTCGGCCCCGCCACAGCCAGCATGAGGTCAACAGTGGCACAATGACTCCTGAGGGGGCAAAAAAGGATAGGGCCACAGAGGGCACAATGACCCCAGTGGTAGCATGGCACAGCCACAGAACAGCAAAAAGGGCAAAAGTGGCACAATGACAGACGGTAGGGGCACGGCAGCACTGCAGAGGTCAGGCAGTGGCACAATGAAATTGAGGCGGCAAAAACAGGGGTAGGCCACAGAGGGCACCAAGACACAGTGGGGAAGCACGGCAGCAGCAGCAGAGTCAGGCAGTGGCACAAAGACATTCTGGAGGGGCAAAAACAGGATAGGCCCAGAGTGGCAAAAATGACAAGACTGGAGGTGACGGCAGCAGCACATGAGGCAGACGTGGCACAAGGGCATTCTGGAGGGGGCAAAAAAAAAGGAGTAGCCAGATTGGGACAATGACACAGTGTGTAGGGCACGGCAAGCCACAACAGCATAGTCAGACAGTGCACAATGACATTCTGGAGGTGGCAAAAACGGGTAAAGGGCCCCAAGTGGGACAATGACACATGTGTAGGTCACGGCAGCAGCCCACAGCAGCAGGGGTCAGACGTGGTACAATGACAGAGTGGAGGCACGGCAGCAGGGGAAACAGCAGCATGGGGCAGACATGCACAATGACACAATGTGTAGGTTTCGGGAGAGCCACAGCAGCACATGAGGTCAGACAGTGGCACAATGACAAATGGGGTAGTCACGGGGAGCGCCACAGCAGCAGCATGAGTCAGACAGTGACATAAGACACATGGTAGGTCCGGCAGCAGCCACAAAACAACAGCATGAGGGCAACAGTGGCACTAGACATTCGGAGGGGCAAAACAGTAGTAGGCCACAGAGTGGACAATGACAAGAGTGGAGATGATGGCGGGAGAGCATAGGTCAGCAGGGCACAATGCAGAGTGGGTTTGGGCACGGCAGCAGCCACACAGCAGCATAGGTCAGACTGTGGCACAATCACATTCTGGAGGGGGAAAAACTGGGGTAGGCCACAGAGTGGGACAATGACAGAATGAGGGACGGTGGGGAGCGCATGAGGGGCAACAGTGCACAAGAATTCTGAGGGTTTCAAAAACAGGAATAGGGCCCCAAGTGCACAATGACACAGGTCTAGGCACGGCAGCAGCCACACACAGCATGAGGCAGACAGTGGCACAATCACATTTGGGGGGTGGGAAAAACGGAGTAGGCCACAAGTGGCACATGACAAGATGGAGGGACGGTGGCAGCCATTAGGTCAGACGTGGCAAAATGACATTCTGGAGGGGGCAAAAACGGGAATACCCCACAAGGGGCACAATGACACAGTGTCTGGGTCACGGCAGCAGCCACAGCAGCAGCATAGCAGACAGTGGCACAATCACATTTTTTGGTGGTGGCAAAACTGAGAGGCCACAGAGTGGAAAAAAAGAAAGAGTGGAGGGACAGCGGCAGGAGCAACAGCATGAGGTCAAGAGTGGCAAAAAAACAGTGTGGATGTCATGGCCCCAAAACAACAGCAGCATGAGGTCAGACAGTGGCACAATACAGAGTTTGGGGGTGGGTGGCAATACCAGTCCCGGGAAAAGAGGGTTGGGGCAGATGGAGAAACTGTCAGCAGATGTGTGGCATCAGGGGGGTGGCGGCATCAGAATGGGGGCTGGGGGCGGGTATTTTTGAACCCAAAACTCATTTCTAACAGTTTTGGGGTAGGCGTCATGGCTGATGTAGTCTGACCCTAAGGTTTTGGGTGTGGGGGAATCCGGCCATCCACGCCGATTCTTTTGAAAAAGGGCATCGTTCCACTTTTTCCCTGGAAAGCGGGTTCCCCTTTGGGGTAACGATGGCCCCCCCACACGAACACCCCCTCTGATGCCAACTACTCCCCCGGCAGGAAGCTTCTCCACTGCAAACTCGGCAAGTTGCGGCCAACATCCATTTTGGGGCTGCCCCGTAGTCCACGGGTCTCTAACGGGGTGGAAGTGCTTTTAATAGGCCCCCACCTTGGTTCAGGGTCTGCTCCGGTCCCCTGCTGCTGCCCACGCCCCCCCTCACTAGGCTGGTGAAGGAAGCGCTCATCGGAAAATCCAACTTAGTTGCTGCGATGGGGCTGGTACTGCTCCGACCCCCCCCCCCTTTTCCCCCCCCCAGCTGCGGCTATACGTGAGCCCGGGAAAAACCCCCCCGGGAAACCTTCGAGGAGGGACGATGCCGCACATAGGCAGCGGCCAACTGACTACGGGGGATTTCCCAAAAATATTTGAGTTTTTCCCCCCTCAAAGCTGGGGAAAAAGGCTCCCATTTTTTGGGCCGTACGATCCAATAGGGGGAGAGCCAGAAAACACCCTCTGTCGGATGCGACTAACGCTGCACTAGCCAGGCAAATCACATGCTGCGGGCCATTGCACAAATGACTCCGGGTGCTCCCCCGCCTACATTTTCCCCTGTATACTGCCACGGTGCTTGGGGGGCAT
>JAODAL010085866.1:0-10442 GCA_025379985.1 Phyllomedusa bahiana
GAGCGCTTACTATCCCCAAAGGTGATTCCCTCACTGCACCTTGGGTGCAGTGTAGCAGACACTGGCTTCCACCAGTGTGAATGTCTCCAGCCCAGAAGGTAGACTGGAGATGCAGCCCGCCCATCAGCTTACCTGCTGACCTTATATAGCCACCGGAAAACCCGGAGTGGAGCCATGGGGAGTAAGCACCCACCCTGCTCTATGCTTACTCCCAATGAAAGGGCCGACCCGGGAATGGCTGGTAGCCATACTAACAGACAACTTAAATGTATGTCGACAGTCTGTACTACCGACACCTATTTAACAATGGCCTTTCACTCCACCAAGGCTTCTTACCTTGGTGGCATGTATCTTGCTCTCTCCAGGCATACGCCCAGAACCGGGCTGGGATATACACTCCATCGCAGACCTTCTCAGCTGCGGCCTTACAATATATCTACACACACATACGTGTGCTTTATTTACCCATTACTCTATATACATATATATCTCACATGAACGGTTGTAATGTCCATGAATGATACGGTACTTACCACCTATTTCTAACTATTTTGTCAATGGTGGAATCAATATTCAGCTTGGAGATGTAAGCAAAAACAATTCCATAGATGGGATTATTTTTATCGGACTGAAGGGCTCGGTCTCTTATCTGCCGCACTGTGTACACATCCTTTATAGTCTCTACTAAAAAAAAAAGAAGAAGAAAAAAAACTGTTAAATTGTAATCTCTGGTAGATCTCTGCCTTCAACACAGGAAAATATCATTAAATAAATTTTACAGATGTGTGTGACTGAGAAAATGGTTTGGACGCTGCACCAGTCATTGGATGTACCATCCGACTCACTGAGCCTTGCAATTTGACTGGAAGTAAAGCCAAACCAAATACTTATGTACAGACAGCTGTTTCTGGGTGTTTGTAATGATAAGGAGCAACAACCAGAAGCTGTCTGCAGATGAATCTCTGGTATGGCATAAGTCCCAGTCATACTGCAAGACTCGAATTAGGAACATTAGCCCTTTTTAAGCTACGTCTAGAGCCTCTCACCTAGCCAACCACTATGCTTCTCTGGACTACTGTCCCCAAAACAGCTGTCTGCAGATGAATATATCGTTGGCTTTACTCCTAGTCAAATTCCAAGACTCAGTGAGACTGATGGTACATCCAATAGGGGCCACAGAGTCCTAGATGTTTTTCCTCAAGCTTATTTGAATATATTTAAATTTCAATGGAGCCACTAATGGTATACACGTTTCCATACACCTTCATTGTGTCTCTTCCTAATGAGGAATATGAATCCTTTTGAACTGAGAAAATGGAAGCTGTCAATGGTCTGTTCAGTGATGTCGCCCCAAATGGGCCCACATTATGAACCCGTTGGTCAAAAAACCCTTTTTTTGCCCCTAGGTTACTATGGGCAAAAGAGGATTTTTAGGTCTAACGGTTTAAAAGGGGCCCCAATTGTCCCCTAAAAAAGGGAGAGAGACACTTTTTGCAGCCGCTATCAGATCTAGCTAAAAGACATGGGTCTGGAACAAAAAGAAAAGAAAAATAGTAATAAAAAAAAAAGTCCGTATAGGGTTCAGGGCTGCAAAACCCATTTTGGGATTCCTTTTGCGAAGAACATGCTGGAGATTCTTCAGTAGGCCATGATCCTCCAATCAGTAGTTAGCAACTGATGGATAGGGCCCACCAACTATAAGGTTCAACCCTTTTAAAGATGAAACAGATACCCTTTATTAAAGTGCCGCTGTCTAAGGCTATGTTCACACGGCTTAAAATGGGACATTTCATCCTAATTACGCCCGGGATACGCAAATTACGGCTGGAACTGTCCCAGTCTTTAAAGGTAATCCACAGTTCTCTAGAAAACTATGGATTACGTCTCCTCTCCCCTCTGGCAAATTTTGCCAGGGGGAGATAATTGGTAAATTTACCACAGCGTATACGCGCCATTGGTAATGAAAGTCTATGGGCCGGCGAGGTGCCAGCCCCCCCTCCCGCCCCACCCCCGCCCCTACTCCCGCCCCCGTCCACGAGGCGTAATTGCGGGGGTAATTACGCCTTGCAAATAAGCCGTGTGAACCTAGCCTAAGATACTGCGTTTGTACACTACATTTGATTTCTGCACCCAGAGAAGCTCCTGGAGTTGTCTACTTTATAAGGTTTCTATTCATTTGGTATGTAATAGCAAATCAGACAATTTTCTAATATAAATTCTACCCTGTTTTATATCAGTGCAGTAAAACCCTATCTAAAAAAAAATGGTAAAGCCCACATGCCTATCCAAAGTCATGAATAACATGCAGTACCTGTATGGAGTAAACAGTGTAGAAAAAAAATGTTTGGTCTGCACAACCGAAAAGTGTTTTTTTTTTTTTTTAAATTAGCATAGCTGCACACTGTTGTGGCAGTAACATACAAACACAATCCAATATCAGCAGCACGCTACTAGTACTAAAAAAAGGACATAGGAAAAGCATTTTGGAAAAGCATTTCTGCTACACCAAGAGAGGTAATATATAGGGTAGGTTCCCACCTGTATTGATGTCGCCTTGTCGATGGCAGGTGGGCTTATTACAGATCAAAAATGTGCACTAAGAACCTCAAATTTTTTTAAATATTTAAATAGCAGAAATCTTTTTCCCAAAAAATTTCCCATGTTCTTTTTGATTGTTTTTTTTTGTGTAAGTTGCCCTGATATTGGATTGTGTATGGACTAAACAGTTATGTGACCACCACACAGGTCATGTACCGGGATCCAGGTAACAGTATGTATGGAGGAGCAAACTTCTCCAGTATTACTACCCCCCAGCACATCTTATCAGTGACCCCCACACAGGGCATTACCCTGGGATCCGGTAACAGAGTGTATGGGGGAGCAGAACTTCTCCCCGTATTACCCCTCAGCAGCTCTTACATGTGACCCCCACACAGGTCATGTGACCCTGGTATCCAAAGGTAACAGTAGGGGAAATGGAGGGAGCAAACTTCTCCAGTTTTAAACCCCCCCTTCCAGCAGTTTTCCTTATCATGTGACCCCCACACGGGTAAAGTGACCCCACCAGGTAACATTGGTATGGAAAAAAAGGGAATTCCAGAAATTACCCCCTTCCCACGGGTTTTTTATCATGTACCCCACACGGGTTTATTGACCCGGGTTTCCCAGGTAACAGAAGGAAAGGGGGAGCAGAATTTCCTCCAGTTTTAAACCAACCTCCACCGTGTCTTATCATGTGACCACCAAACAGGTCATTTTCCCCCCGGTATCCGGGTAACAGTATTGTAGGGGAGGGCAAACTTCCCAGAAATTCCCCAACCTTTCCACCCCCATGTCTTTTTCATGGGGAACCACCACACAGGTAAATGGGAACCCGGAAATCCAGGTAAACAGAGTGTTTTGGGGAGCAGAACCCCCTTTCCCAGTATCCCACCCTCCAGCAGTGCCCTTATAAATTTTACCCCCAAACACGGGGGTCATGTGACCCTGGTACCCCCAGGTAACAGAATGTATGGGGGAGCAAACTTCTCCATTTACAACCTCCAGCAGCGTCTTACATGTGCCCCCCACACATAAAGTGCCCCCGGGAAACCCCATGTAACCAAAAATTCCTTTTCCCACTTGCCCCATAGTCTTATGTGACCATGTTGCTAACTGAATGCCAGGAGGTCACAAGACCTGCGTGAGAAGGTCACATGACGGTTTAGTCCAGACAGGTGTATCATAGGAGCCATTAGAAATGTGGTCTGTACCATTTTTTTCTTGCTAAGGGCCTACTCCATTGGCATAAAATAATTTTTAATACATGTATATTAGAAAACTGCATAATTTCCTAATATAACCATCACAAATAAATACAGTGTAAAGTAAACAACCCCTTTAAATGTATCCATATGACTTTTTCGGCCTCCATTAGGCTTTAGCTACGGGTTCCCTAAAGTTAAACGTTTCCACAAAAAGAAATTTTTTTTAGTGAAATGTTTTTCACATATGAAATTTTGATAAAGTCTTGTATACATGTATTCACTGCCCATTTAATCAGCGCTTTTCTTTTTCTACTTACATTTTATGGAGTCTCCCAAAAAGATCCTCATTTTCTTCCACAAAAAGTCCGCTCTCCATGCAGTCTCTCGCGTATCTTAACAAAGCATTCGCCTCCGGCCAAAGTTTTGGGA
This sequence comes from Phyllomedusa bahiana, assembly GCA_025379985.1. Lineage (NCBI taxonomy): Eukaryota > Metazoa > Chordata > Amphibia > Anura > Hylidae > Phyllomedusa > Phyllomedusa bahiana. The sequence goes on from JAODAL010085866.1 coordinate 4,176, forward strand.
AAAATAAAATGTTTAAAGGTTTTTATTTAAACCATAAAGACGCGAAAATTTAAAAAAACTTCTAGTCCTCATATGAACCTTGGCTGTTTAACCCCTAAAAAAGAACATGCCCCAACCCGGGCGCTCCAAGCGGCTTTCCTTTGACTTTGGCTGGAGACAGACATGAATTTGGATGTGACATTTATTGTTACAGCTCAATTTGGATTGTCGCATCCTTGGCTATAGGAATTGATTCATCGGATTATTAGACAGCGAAAATTGATGGGGTAATGGCTGAGATGATAACCTTGGGTGTCATTCATAAATCAAGACTCATACAAATTATTTTTTTCAATTAGGCTTCTCTGGAACCCAACACGAGTAACTGAGCCTGAGAAAACACTGACACTATACACATATGTACGTCACGGTATACCATCCCCGTCAGATGCGTAATTTAAAGGGGTTGTCTCACTACATTGATTCATCTCACTTCAGTCCTGTTTTCTTGGTTTCATTTTGAATTCAGGGGGTGTTTTGGCTTCTACTGGGGCAGTAGAAGCCGGGTCTGTCTATACAACCAGGGCGGGCACCCTATCGGGAAGATTGAACAGGTCTGAGCTATGAACCAGCACGGGGCACCATCAAGAGAGATAAAACAGGTCTGAGCTATAGCAACCACCCTGGCACCTACGGGAGAGATAAACAGGTCTGTGCTAGAAACCCAGCACTGGCAGCCTTCATGAGAGATTGAACAGGTCTTATATAGCAACCAGTGCCCAGCCTATCAGGGAGTTTGAACGGGTCTGTAGCTATAGCAACCAGTGCTGGCAGCCTTCATAGAGATGAACAGGTCTGTAGTTAAGCGACCTGAGAGCTATGCACCCCATACAAGGGGTGTCGGGGAATAGGGGGACACATATTAAAGGTGACTTTTTTTTTGCAAGATCTTTAAATAAAAAGCGAAATCCCTGTATGAGACAACCCCTTTAAAGGAGTCTTCTCACCACAATGATTAGCTTTTAACATTTAGGGAGAGCTAATTGACGACTGTTAGCAAATACATTGCTTTGTTGATTTTGCTTTTGGTCAGAAGATAAAGGAGATTTAGAGCAGGGGTGTCAAACTCGTTTTCACCGGGGGCCACACAGCTCAGGTGGACCTTAAAGGGCCAAATAATTTTTAAAATGTTAAAAAGAAATGTCTCCTTAACTTAGAGTTTTTTTCGGCGTTCACCGTGCGGGTTCTTAAGTGACAATGTATAGGGAGGTCGTTACACACGGGGCGATACCAAATAGGGTACTTTATTTCGACTTTTTTTGGGGAAAATTGGCGTTTGAAAGGGGGAAAAGGCGTGTACGTGTTTTTATTTTTTTTTTCGTGTTTGTGTTTTATTTTTTTCCCTTTTTTTTTTTTTTTTTTTGTTTTTACTTTTTCCCCTTTTTTTTTTATTTTCCCATGGGAAAATCTTTTTTAATAGAAATAAATACACAGCTTTCTGCTGTGTATTGCCCTAATGGCAACTGACCCAAAATGCATGGTGACGTCAAGACAGCCCGGAAGGCAAACTTTACCTTCCCGGGCAGTCTGTCACAAGGCAGGAGCTGCACGATTGTGCGGCTGCTGTCACGACAACGCAGGGGGAGATACTCCTTCTGTTTTTGCTTGTTATGCAAGAACTAAGGGTTAAAATTGCCCCCCGGGAGTGATCTCCAGTCGGGGGCCAATGTTGGGGATTAGCTGTAATAAACTGACATACCGCCGACGCGCAAACTCTGCTTAACAGTTCGCGCGATCCTCAGGATATGCAAAAACTCCGGGGTGCGTTCCCCCCCAAACCCCTGGAATATTCATACGTCCAAGGTGTAAAAAGGGTTAATAAAGCCAATTAAATATATGTCAGCATGCTGACCACAACTAGGGGACTGTGCCACAAAACACCAGTACATTGACAACAAAATTAAAAAAAACAAAAAAGAACAAAATTTTTTTCATAGGCTGTGGTGTCCAGGGCCTTCCCAAGCTTGGCAGTGGGTAGGTAGTGTGGGGGAAAACTGCACTTAACATAAAGAGCAGGGGGGAATGACTTTGGCCTGGCTCACCTATTGCCTCTGTTCTCCGGTGGGCACGAGACCGGCCTGGCCACGAGACGGGAGGGAGGGGTACGGTGGGAACGGGAGTTCAAAACCAAAAGGGTTTACCGTCCCCGGGCCGCTTGCTCCGCAAAAAGACGCACCACGGGAGGAGGGGTTTTTACACAGGTAGTAAGCGCTGCACAGTCATTTTGCGGTCCCCTCAGAAAGGTTTATCAAGTGAAGCCGCAAAATGACCGCCGCGTGTTTACAAAGTAAGCGCTGCGGCGGACATTTCGCGATTTTCTCACTTGTAAGCCTTCGGCCGCTGAACTCGAAAAAATGAAAACCCGGGCCCGGTAACACAACCCGCGGGCCTTGTTTTTTGACACCTGTGCCTTAGAGCAAACACGTTTATTTGATTACCGACCACCTCTCCCTCCTGTCTCTTATCTCCCATTGCTCTAAGCTGCCCTTAGTGAGTCAGTTCATCCATGGTGAGTCACTCCCTGCAGAGAGTTTGTTTACCTAACTAAATGAGAAGCTTTAACTCTTTTGAGCTCTGTAGCCTTTGCACTAATTTTATAAATCCCCTGCAATATGTCCCGGTAACGGAATAGCAGGGAAAACGAGCTGATTGCCAATCACTGCTTTTGACCCGCCGTAGCCTGACAGGGGCAGATAAAGCTGACTGTGCGTGGTAAAACAACCCCTTTAAATCTCCCCCAAAATTTATAAAAAGTCCCCCCTTTCTGTGCCTTTATAATACGGTGCTTCTTATGTTGGGAAAGGGCCTTTTTCCCCTCAGGTCCAGGGGTGGTATGCAACTCCCCGCACCTCATAGCGCGTCCCTGATCCCCATTAAGGTAGTCATACACATTAGATAGAAGTAGGCTGGTGACTTAACAGCAGTAGAACGATTGATTGGCTAGTGTGAACAGCCATCTTGCTGATCCAGCCCCAAACTATAATAAGGCCCAAAATTTAATAAGGAGCTTTTGGATTCTTGTCCGATCCCTACCCTCCCTGTGGAAGCCAGATCTTATTTGAACTCCCCTATGGAAATGGAGGAGCTCTTAGACGTTATTAAGAATCCCATTTGGAAATTTTAGCGCTGCTATTTCCCCTGTGGCCCCGTTTGGGACATTGGGGATAGAAAAAATCAGGGAGCAGGGGAGAAGGCACAGAGCTCTAAAGGGCACTAAAAAAAATAAGCCCCTGTGCTGTGATAAGAAACAGCAGGATGAAGTTACCCTCCCAAGGGGTGGGCCCGAGCAAAACAGGTGATTGGTAATCTAGGGAAACTTGTGTACACAAGTAGGAGATAAAAACTTCTCTACGGAAAAATCAGAATCAAAAAAAATGTATTGGTTTAATCTTTTTTCCCTTTCTACGTTTTAAAAATTAAAAAGTGGTAAGAGTAAACCCTTTTAGGATAGGTACAGATAGCGTCTTCTGCATTATTCGATGGTGCAAATTTTCTTTTACGCACCAAAATTTGTTTTTAAAAACACCGCAAGGGTGTCTCATACTTTATTCATCCACCTCTCCCGTTTTATTGGGCTCATTTCGAATTCAGGGGGGTGTTTACTGGGGTTCTACTAGACTGCAATAGAAAACAGGTTTTGTAGCTATTGCAACTAATACTGGGGCCTTGATGAAAGGGTTAACAGGTCTGTGCTAGCAATCAGCGCTGGCAGCCTTAGGAAGATCAAAAAGGGTTTTGCTATAGCGACCAGTGCTGCAGCCTATACAATGGGATTCTAGGAATAGGTGGACCTTTAATAGAACAATTACAAAGTATTTTGTTTTTGCAGGATCTTTAACATAAAAAGCAGCAATCCTTGTAGTGACACAACCCCTTTAAAGTGTCCCATTGATTTTTAATGGGAATATGTGCTGCAATTCACATTCTGAACTCCAGTATTTTTACTGACGCAGTTTCCACATTCGTTCTGCGTAAAAAACAAAAAAAAAACAAACAAAAAAAAAAAACCTTTAAGTCAACAGATTTGTCTATTTTTGAATAAGGTGTATTCACACTGACAAAAAAACAGATTGTGTAGTGACAATGGGAAACGAAAATTTTTTCCTATATTTCCGGGGGATAAAATAAGGGTATGTGCCCGGGTTATTTGGGGGGTATAATACATGCTGCAATACGGCGGGTGTTTTGGACATGCGCGTAATTCCATCATGGGGGGGGGGGGGGTCGGCCCCCCCTAGAATGCATTGTCAAAAAGGGTAATCACGCTAACATTGACACGTCAATTCCCCCCCCCGCTTATAATAACGATCGTTTGTAAACCCCCCCGGGGAAAGCCTAACCTATTTTATGAGGCTATGAATTACCGTAAATTCGGCCCAATTTCAAGCATTTTAAGCCATTTGAAACATACCCTAAAAGGAAATGACACCCGGGGAAAAAAGATGCTCCATGGGGGAAGTACAAGTCAGAAGATCCCAAACCCCTTATAACCCACTATGGGCCTTTACCTGGATTTGTTTTAAAAAGGTCTTTGACACAACCGTTGCGACCATTGAATCCGAAAGGGGTCGAAAAATTTATGGTATCTTGATAGAAAAACAAATAAAAAAAGGGGAATAATAAGTGGTCATGATTTTCTCACTAGCAGGGTTTATCCTATCAGAGAAAAATTTTTTGAAACCCTTTTTTAAAAACATCCAAATGACCCCCCCGGGGGGGTCCCAAAAACGAAAGGGTGAAAAAGGGGAAGGGCCACCAATCTGTCTCACACTTGGTAAATTTAAAAGAGTTTTCCGGTTTTATGTAAACAAAGCTTGTTTGAATTTTTAACTATTTTCAAGATCTCTGCTTGCTGTCAGAGAGGGGAAGCATTGCTTTTGGATTTCATTGGCCTATAAAGTGTTCTGATTAGAGATCTTTAATAATTTGCTCATCTCTATTCCTTATAATAGGTATTAACACAGGGCCCGTTCCGAAGATCGGGGCGGGGCCGGACACTTTGGGGCACATTTACCCAAAAAGGGGGTTTCCCGGTTGTTTGCATGTGCTCAATGGGGGGACATGTATGAAGGGGCCCGGCCCGAATTCTGGTGTTTTTTTAGCCTTGATACCAGGGGACAAACCCTATTTTGCTGCGTGAAATCCCCCCCGCCCCGGCCCAAATCCCGGGGGCATTTTCCAAAATGTAACAGCATTTTATAATGCGCCCCGGATCCGGGGGGGATGAGGAGGCGGGGGCAACTAGAACTGTACGAAATCTTTGAATTTTTTGCTTTGCTACGGCTTTTCTAGGGGCAAAACTGCTTGAACAGGTAAACCCCTTTTAAAATGGAAAACCTGAGTCGAACTGTCTTGAAAAACTGGAATGTGCCCGATTTTTGACCCACCCGTAGAGCAGGGTTTTAAATCAGGGGCATTCCCATTTCCGTTTTTTAGGGCGCATGAAAAATTTTTCCCTGCGAATGCCAAATTTCAAAACAGGGGCGCCCTATTTTTTGTTCCCCAGTTGTATCGAACCCAAAGGGCCCGCTTACTTAGCTATTTTCCCTTTTGTTGCGAAATTTTTTTTTTCTGTTTTCCCTAGGGCCATGTAGTGACTCTTTCCAAAAACTGTATTGTCCCAAATTGGGGACTGAATATTCCCGAAATTTAAAATCTGAAATAAAATTTACGGACCCCCTGCAACAAAAACCCTGAGGGGCCCCCCAAAGCAGTCAATAGGGGGCCGTTGTGAAACAGATCCAAATTTCATCTTTTGTGATTAGGTTTTAAAAAGAACCTTCCAAACTTTGATTGAACCGAAAATGGAAAAAAGGGGGGCCCCCACTGGGGGGTTTGGTTTTTTAATTATTTAAAATGAAGCTTTTTTCGGGTCATTGAACGGTGCACCTCAGGGGCCGGGCGCTAGGGGGAAATTTATTCGGGGCCCCGACCCCAAGAAACTGCCGGGTGCCCCGATCCCCCGGGGGTTTCCCGGCCCCCTGCGGGGGGGCCTGCGGCGCACCTCCCCCCGCGGGCGGGGGCCCCCCCGATTTCCCCTACTGTGCGGCCCCCTTTCCCCCTCGGGGGGCCCCCCAGTCAAGTCCCCCGGGGGAGGGGAGGACCCGGAAACTTTCCCGTCCCGTTTGCTCCCCGTAAAAAATCCCCGCTTTTTAGCGCTTTTTACATACACAAAGGGGGGGCGTCACAGGGGGGCGGAGTGCCGCTGTCCCCCCCCCCCCCTGGCGC
>JAODAL010085867.1:0-10441 GCA_025379985.1 Phyllomedusa bahiana
AAATACCCAGAATCTTTTAAAAACTTCATCCCAAAGTTTAGGCACGGGGTTTCGTTTTTCTCACTGCTCCTTTTTTCTTTTTAAAGTGATCAAATTATTCTTAACTGGGGGGCAGTATTTTTAAGTTATATTTTTGTACAAAGGGGGATTTGTTTAATTAGATATTCTTGTACATAGAACAGAATTAACCAGTTATATTCTTGTATATGGGAAAATTATTTATAGATAAATCTTAAATGGAGAAAGTATTATAAAGAAAAAATCTGTCATAGGAGACAGTATTATATAGTTTAATATTCCCTTTACATAAGGGGCATATTAAGTAGCAAAATCTTTACAAGGGGCGTATTATAGTATTTAAATTTTTGTACACGTTGCATATTATAGCAGTTTTTTTTTTTTGTCTAGAGACATATTGTAGTCTATATTCGTACATAGGGGCAGTATTATTCTATTCTTATATATAAAAGGCCGTATTAAGTAGTTATACTTGACAAGAAACATATTATAATAGTTATATTCTTGTACATAGGGGCATAAAAGCAGTATATTTTTGTACTGGGGACGTATTGTAGTGTTATATATTGTACATGGGGCATCTTTAGTAGTTATTTATTTACATGGGAGCATATTATATTTTAATTTTTGGACATGGGGACGTATTGAGTATTTATATTCTTTCCCCAAGGGGGCAGTATAAGTAGTTATATTCTTACAAGGGGGAGATTATAGTAGTTATATTCTTGCACAAGGGGCAGAATTTTTAGGAGTTATATTATTGTACAAAGGGACAAAAATATAGTAGTTAAAATTTCTTGTACAAGAGGACGTATTAAGAGTTATATTTTGTACATAAGGAAGTATTATAGTTTTTATATTTTGTACTGAGGACAGTATTATAGATTATATTTTGAAAAAGGGGACAGTATTATAGTAGTTATTTCTTGTACAAGGGGAACAATATTTGTAGTTTAAATTCTTTACATAGGGGAAGTATTATTGTATTATACTCTTGTTTTTTTTGTTAATATTTTCAAAACGGATAAATTGAAGTTTAGCCATTGGGGGGCAGTTTTTTCCTGATGAAGTTACTTTAAAAAATTAAAAAAGGTACCTATTCTAAAAAGATCTCAATCCGCTGATTAACATCAATTGAAATGGAATTCCTCTCTCAATGGTTCCTCTGAGTGTCAGCAGGACGTTTTTTTAAAAGTTCACACATTACCATTGCATTGAACTCGATTTTGCAGTCATTGCTTGATTGCTAGATACAGTCATTTTATATTTTCCCTTCCGGGAACATACCCGGCGGACGAAGAAACCGTCCCCAGAGCTGTGCACAAAAAAATTTGTGTCCCCTTTGGGCTCTTGCCAAAAAGATAAATATTGGTCTCGTTCCAAGTCATAAGACTGTGAGCGTTAATCTCCTCCTTTAGCACGGGACAAAAAAATAGGCACAAAGCCCACAGCCAAAAGGTTAGATGGATCCACCCAAAAAACTGAACTTTCAGGGGAAAACCATAGTTCGGGTTTATTGATTTGAGATTTTTATTAATTAGTAATGAAAGAAGCATTTTGAGAGATCACAACAATTTTTTATATGAAAATAGCTTATTTTCAATCATCAACACAAACATACAACGTACAAAGATACATAGCATTAATATCCCTGTATACTTTGTAGTATAAAAACATAGGGCCCCATGCATGTTTGGGAAATACTTTGGGAAAGTGTTTTAAATACAAATACAAATACTTTTATCCCAAAATTTTTAAATACAAATACTAAAAACTACTTCAAAAGTATTTTCCAAAAACTAAAATACTTGAAAAAGTAAACAAAAAAAAATTTAAAAAAAAAAAAAAAATGGATCAAGGTCCTTTAGCCCCTAGGATTGCATAACCCTGCAGATTGTCAGGGCCGGAATTCATTGTTCCCTCCTATGAAATTCTGTCCCCATGGAGGAGAGGATGCTACAGTAAAGAAAACAACGGTACCTTCCTTGTTACTATGCCAAATTTAATTTAGCATTTAGGATATTAATTTAGTTCAGAACTCCATGTGCTTTACATTAAAAAGCAGTTAACCCCATCATGTCCCCCATATTAAACCCCGTGTGCCCTATATAAAAGGGTTCTAATATGTGAGACAATGGGGGGACAAAAAAGGGGGCCTTAATTTTTAAAATACCTAATTATTACCTCCATGTCTCCACATTAGTAACTCTTATTTGAGGCACACAGGGGGTTTGTGTGAGGGACAGATGGGGTTAACTGCTATTACTATGAGGCACATGGGTTACTAAGCTGTAATCACATGACCAGACTTTTTATCTGCAGGGTGGATTCCCCCCCCCCCCCCCCTCCCCCCTCGCTTATACTCGGACAATCGTTTTCCCAGTTTTATGTGGAAGATTAGGACCTGGGCTTTTCCTGGCCCGGCTTATACCGAGAAAAACCGGTAATTTTACTGAAGGGAAATTACGCAAAAGGGGTGATTAAAAAATAAAAATAAATCAGCTTCATACAAAGGGGATTTGCTTTGCTGAAACGCGCGGGAAATTTTTCCCCTCCCTCATCGCCCCTCGCACAAATACGAAAAAACGGAGTGATGATGTGACTCGCACTGTTGTTTTTTTTTTTTAAGTGCGGTGAGGGGGGGTTTTTTTAAAAGAAACATTTTTTTTGAATTTTGAAATTTAAAAAACTTCCTAAGGCCCCGTTCACACGGGTTTCCCACGGGGTTTGTGGCGCCGAAAATTTAGCGCACAAAAACCCCCAGAATACGGGGGGGGAGGGGCGCCGCTCCCCCGGGCCCATAACAATGCTTGTTTACGCGCGTCCCCGCCGAAAAAAAAGTCAGCACTTTTTCCCCCCGCGGCGGGTTTTCCGAGCGGGGAGGAGCGACGGAATCCACTGTTCCTATGAGAGCAGTGGATTACCGTAATAAACTCCGACGGATTGGCGCCGTTTTGAAGCGCAAACCCGGGCGCGGAATACGGCGCCAATCCGTCGGCAAATAAGCCATGTGAACGGGGCCTAAAAGTATTTTAATTACAAATACAAAATACTAAATAAAAAAAAGTATTTTGATTACAAAATACAAATATCTGACAAGTATTTTAAATACTATTTGTCAGGGACACACACACAGACACGGACAAGTGGGCCCTGACTCTGATCCCAGCCCCTGTCCCTGCCTTTTGGGGAACCCGACTCCTTAATAGGCCGGCCCCAACCGGAAGACTGATGGCTGCACTGAAATAGGTGCAACACAGACAAGACAACAGACACAGAACAAATAAGCGAAGTCGGGCAGTCCAAAGTCAGCAACAGTGCGGGCAGCACGGTACAGAGACATGAGACAAAAGGATAAACAGAATACAAGCCAAAGGTCAATACCGGGCCGGGCGCAGAAAGTACAAACCCTGGGAAAAACAGAGAATAGTCAGGAGAACAGCAGGGTCAAATACAGGAAAGGCGAAAGCAACAGGAAGGGCTAGCTATAAGCAAAAGACCTCTATAGCAGGCACAGGTTACTGCTGAAGGCATCCTTAAATAGGTGAACAGCGGACACAGAACAGAGGTGATTGGTGGAAGAAACACAAAACTAGATAGGGAAACAAGGCTGTCAATCAAGGAGGAACACTGGTTAACTGAAACGTGCTGGAGGTTTCCCTGGTCACGGGTGTTGGCCAGGAATCAATTACCTAAGGAAAGAAGGACTCAGTTCACACTAGTGAATAAGAATACAAGGTATTAAAAACCATGGTTTACGTCGTACCGGCCGTGGCCGGCGACCAGAGCCAAAGGCAGGGGGCGTGCCAGGCACAATCATGACACTATTTTAATTACTTGTATTTTAAATACTCCCGAACACTGGCCACATGTATGAACCTGTTTAGGTCTAAAACTCACTTTTTTTGCCTATAGGTTTTGCAGAAAAGATCCTAAATTCTACATTCCGCAATGAGCTATAACAATATTCTAATGAAGAGGCCACAGACAAGTGATAAGAGATGGGGGAATGGGAAAGAGAGGAAAGGGAGGGGGATCAGATGATCAGTTACATGACAGGTGCTCCAATCCCACTAGTCAGAAGGAACAGCTGTCATATTACAGTCACTTCTCTCTCTATAATCAGCAGGGCTGCTGTTAGACTTTGAAAACTACTGAGTCACCTCAGAGCACTGGTTCCAAAGCCAAAATAATATGGTCTCTCACAAATGTCTTTTATAACTAAATAATGTCAGAATAAAGGCAGAATAAGTATCAATTGAATCCAATGACTGATTGCACTTATAACCTTCTATATCTCTGGCATCTGAGAGTAGCATGAAGACTACATAGTCTGCCACCCAGACATCTTTGTCCCCTCACATGACAGACATCTGTATAATTCTTAAGAGTTCCAGCCACATATACTGTACCCCCATACCTAAATGCCCCCAATGGGTTCCAGCCACAGTGCCTCTCAGGGATTCCAGCTATTAATAACTCCTCTGAAAGATACAGATACCCCCATTACAGCCATAGGTGCCCATTGTTTCATATACAACATCCCCTGACACAAAACAAGTTTCCAACTAGTGTGTCAGCAAATCTGGAGAAAGAAATCACAAATTTGTGGATGACGTACTGTTATGGGGACATCTGTGGATGACGCACTGTTATGGGGACATCTGTGGATGATGCACTGTTATGGGAGCATCTGTGGATGATGCACTGTTATGGGGGGATCTGTGGATGACGCACTGTAATGGGGACGTCTGTGGATGACGCACTGTAATGGGGGGTCTGTGGATGAAGCACTGTAATGGGGACGTCTGTGGATGATGCACTGTTATGGGGACGTCTGTGGATTATGCATTGTTATGGGGACGTCTGTGGAAAATTCATTGTTATGGGTACGTCTGTGGATAATGCACTGTTATGGGGACCTCTGTGGTTGATGCACTGTTATGGGGACGTCTGTGGTGGATGCACTGTTATGGGGACGTCTGTGGGTGACGCACTGTTATGGGGACGTCTGTGGGTGACGCACTGTTATGGGGACGTCTGTGGATGACGCACTGTTATGGGGACGTCTGTGGTTGAGGCACTGTTATGGGGACGTCTGTGGATGACGCACTGTTATGGGGACGTCTGTGGATGACGCACTGTTATGGGACATCTGTGGATGATTGTCACGGTTCACACCGCGGTTCCCTGCCTTGGGCCGTCGGCGTGTTGTGCCTTCCTGTGCTTGCCTGTCCTGTCCTGTTCTGTTGCTTCCTGGGGTCCTGTGTGTGCTCTGTTCCTCTTAGGGCGCGCGCGCTGCAGTTTCCTGTCTTTTATAGGTTACTTGTCTCTGTCTACTTCCTCTTTACCTCTGACCCCTGCCTATAAGAGGAGGTTCCTGCCTCTGCTCTGGGTCAGTTCATTGCAGTCTGTTGCTGTCTCAGCTGCCTCCCATCTTGAGCTCCTGCCAGCATCTCAGGTCTGCTGTTGGAGACTTTAACCCCTGAGATGCTGGTCCAGTGTCTTTGTCATCTGAGCTCCTGGCCGTCCGTCCGTCGTGTCTGTGTCTCCTGTATCCTGCCGTGTTCCTGTCCTGTATGTGCTCTCCTGTTCCTGCCGTGTTCCCTGGTCTGTACCTGATGTGTTACCTGTCCAGTTCCTGCCGTATCCTGTGGTGCTATGTGTACGTTTAACCCTCCTGTATCCTGCTGTACATGTTCCTGTGTTCCTGTATTCCACCGCCTGGATTCCTGTCTTGCACCCCGGCTGTCACCGCAGGTAGCCACGTCAGGGGTAGTGACCTGGGGGTCCCGCAGCCAAGTCCATCCCGCTTTGCGGCGGGCTCTGGCGAAGACCAGGGGCCCCTTAGACTCCACTCCCTGGCGTGGTCCTCCAGCTACCACCTCGCCTGCGGTGATCACAGAGGATCCACACCCGGATGTCAGCGGTCGGCGCTTCGGCGTACGTCTGTCAGCGCCGCACCGTTACAGTATGAACTGACCATGGATCTCGCCGGGGTGACCCTGCCCTCGTCTAGAGCGTCTGCACCCGTTGCCTAGCTCACGGTCCAGCCCAGAGCTTCCGTTTGGCCTGGCTCACGGTCCGGCCCAGAGCACCCGTTTGGCCTGGCTCACGGTCCGGCCCAGAGCTTCCGTTTGGCCTGGCTCACGGTCCGGCCCAGAGCTTCCGTTTGGCCTGGCTCACGGTCCGGCCCAGAGCTCCCGTTTGGCCTGGCTCACGGTCCGGCCCAGAGCACCCGTTTGGCCTGGCTCACGGTCCGCCCAGAGCACCCGTTTGGCCTAGCTCACGGTCCGGCCCAGAGCACCCGTTTGGCCTGGCTCACGGTCCGGCCCAGAGCACCCGTTTGCCTGGCTCACGGTCCGGGCCCAGAGCACCCGTTTGCCTGGCTCACGGTCCGGCCCAGAGCACCCGTTTGGCCTAGCTCACGGTCCGGCCCAGAGCACCCGTTTGGCCTGGCTCATGGTCCCGCCCAGAGCACCCGTTTGGCCTGGCTCATGGTCCAGCCCAGAGCACCCGTTTGGCCTGGCGCACGGTCCCGCCCTGAGCCTTCTGAGTCCCCATGGCTTACGGTCCCGCCCTGAGCCTTCTGAGTCCCCGTGGCTTACGGTCCCGCCCTGAGCCTTCTGAGTCCCCGTGGCTCACGGTCCGGCCCTGAGCCTTCTGAGTCCCCGTGGCTCACGGTCCGCCCCTGAGCCTTCTGAGTCCCCGTGGCTCACGGTCCGGCCCTGAGCCTTCTGAGTCCCCGTGGCTCACGGTCCAGCCCTGAGCCTTCTGAGTCCCCGTGGCTCACGTCCGGCCCTGAGCCTTCTGAGTCCCCGTGGCTCACGGTCCGGCCCTGAGCCTTCTGAGTCCCCGTGGCTCACGGTCCGGCCCTGAGCCTTCTGAGTCCCCGTGGCGCACGGTCCGGCCCTGAGCCGTCTGAGTCCCCGGGGCGCACGGTCCGCCCTGTGTCCCCCCCCCCCCATTTGGGCTAGTGCCCCGTTTGTTTCCTCCCGTGCACTTCCTTATCTAGGTTATTCCCTATACTGGCTATATTCAGCCCGTACCTTGGTTTTGGGGTTGCGTAGAAGTTGCGGGCCCCTGACCTATGTGGAACGCCATGTTTGTGATTTGGAGGGGGCTTTGAGGGGGGGCGGTACTGTCACGGTTCACGCCGCGGTTCCCTGCCTTGGACCAGGGGCCCCTTAGACTGCACTCCCTGGCGTGGTCCTCCAGCTACCACCTCGCCTGCGGTGATCACAGAGGATCCACACCCGGATGTCTGCGGTCGGCGCTTCGGCGTACGTCCGTCGGCGCCGCACCGTTACAATGATGCACTGTTATGGGGGCATCTGTGGATGATGCACTGTTATGGGGACATCTGTGGATGATGCCCTGTTATGGGGGCATCTATGGATGACGCACTGTTATGGAGACATCTGTGGATGATGCACTGTTATGGGACATCTGTGGATGATGCCCTGTTATGGGGGATCTGTGGATGACGCACTGTTATGGAGACATCTGTGGATGACGCACTGTTATGGGGACATCTGTGGATGACGCACTGTTATGGGGACATCTGTGGATGACGCACTGTTATGGGGACATCTGTGGATGATGCACTGTTATGGGGACATCTGTGGATGACGCACTGTTATGGGGGATCTGTGGATGACGCACTGTTATGGGGGGCTCTGTGGATGACTCACTGTTATGGGGACCTCTTTGGCTGACGCACTGTTATGGGGACCTCTGTGGATGATGCACTTTTATGGGGACGTCTGTGGATGACGCACTGTTATGGGGATTTCAGTGTGAAAATCAATGTAAAAATCCTGGAGCATGAACAGGACTTAAGGGACCCTCGAACATAATGCCTGAGAAAGTATTATTTTTTATTTCCAAATATTTGAAAGTATGCTGAAGAGATGTCACTGACATAATGCTCAACATTTCCACTCATCTGTATACCCCTCATCTGCATACCCTTATACACTCATCTGTATACTCATATACACTGATAAGACTTCAACAGAAAAATCCCAACTACTTTTTGGACTGGCTTCATGAAAGAGAAGGGGATTTTTTTCCAGTGAATTCACCTTCATGTCACATATGTTTATTGATTGGTGACCATATAGCAGTCCATCACTGACTGCACTGTCCTTCCATATCACTGGGCTTGGTGGGGTTACAGGCTCAGAATAACATGTTACAGTTTGGGAGACATGTATGACAACTGTCTAGGTCTAAGATCTTTTGGTGCCCATAGGAATCAATCAGAGTGCCCCTTTTATTTCTATAGAGCTCTGAAAAAATGAGAGGGGAGCGCTGATTGGTTGCTACGGGCAACAAAGAAAGTCTGACACCTAGACAATTTTCGTACATAAGGCCCTTTGTGTTATTTTATTGTGTATGTGCCTGAACCTTTGATGACGGGGCCACCCAGAGCAGACAAGTGATCAGTGACCAATGACTCCATATACTAATTAATGGTAATTACGCACTGCTGTCAAACTCCACAGGATAAATATTTTATGAGGGACATTTACCTTCCCTGTCAGGAGAGCGCAGCCCGGGAGTCGGCTGAATTATACATGACAGGTTTTCTTATAGAGCTGCTGTTGGATGTCATTGCTCATTTCATTCTTCAGTTCCTCTCCTGCCAGTAGTAATTATGGAAGGTAGCACATTAAAAATGACACAAGTCTCTTCTAATACTGCTGTGGCTGAACATGCTCAAATTGCCTGCAAACCGTGTAAGCCGCCAGGAATTATTAGTAACAATTCACAGGGGGCAGCATGGTACCGGGGCACATGCCCAACAGTACAAAAATGCCTCCAAAAGCAGAAGATGAACAGAGGTTTTCAAGAGCAAAAGAAGGAGTAAATACCCCATGGTTCTCTACCATGTCTTTAGAGCAGCGGCTAAATTACACCACCTTCGCTATATGAAACTGAACCACAGCGGGGAAAAAATTTCCTCGGTGCCCCAAAAGTGCCCCCAACATGTGCCCGCAGTCCCCCCACTTTTGGCCCATTGGAGTGCACACCGCAATTGGAAATCACAGTGCCCGCTACATTGTGCCATTCATTGGAATGCTACATACACGCATTGTGCCATCAGAGTGCCCCCCCACGGGAAAACGTGCCCCAGGCGCCCCCCAACACGGGTGCCCCAGAGCGCCCCCCGGGCCTGTCCCCAAGCCCCCCCCACAGGCCTGTCCGCAAGGCCCCCCCAGGCACGTGGCCAAGCCCCCCCCACGGGGCACGTGCCGCCAACCCCCCCCCACAGGCACGGGCCCCGCCAGAGCGCCCCCCACAGGCACTGTGCCGCC
Source organism: Phyllomedusa bahiana (assembly GCA_025379985.1). NCBI lineage: Eukaryota > Metazoa > Chordata > Amphibia > Anura > Hylidae > Phyllomedusa > Phyllomedusa bahiana. Next base: position 9,342 of record JAODAL010085867.1, read on the forward strand.
AGAGCGCCCCCCACAGGCACTGTGCCGCCAGAGCGCCCCCGACAGGCACTGTGCCGCCAGAGCGCCCCCACACTTTGTGCCATCAAAATGCCCACAACATATTGGGGCACATTTATTATGATAATTACGGCAGAATTTGAGTTCAGTTTGCGCCAAAATACTGGCATACGTGGTTTAGACACTATTGATAAATCTGCCCCATTGTGCTATCAGAGTGCTCCCTAAAGCATTATGCCATCAGAGTGCCCCTACACATTATTCCTCAGTGGAATACGATAGTAGCAAAGTGGTTGAGATTGAAATACTTCTCATTCACACGCTGTGTAATTTTTTCCTTGCAAATTCAGAAATTGCCCTTTGGGGGTTTTTGTTTTTACAGCATGTCAATTTCTGATGTGGCTGGTCACAGATTTGTTGTGGATTTTCCTCAGTGAGTCAATAAAGGGGGTTAAAACCTCCAACATAACTTAATTGCTGCGGAGAAATAGGGTTCCTGGGACCCATTCACTAATTACTAGTGTGTGCACCCACTTTTTCACTGAATAGATAGTCCCTTTGACTGGAGTCTATAGGAGTTACAGAGAAGTACATAAAAATGCTTCTTCAACCCATTCACTGCCCTAAACCACCGTTTAAACCCCCTTTAGGGCCCCCTTTTTTTTTTGTGACACTTGTTTTTTTTCCCCCCTCCCTTCTGAAAGCCATAACTTTTTTATTTTTTCCCCCTACATAGAATATGAGGGCTTTTATTTTGCGGGACAAGATGACTTTTAATGGTGTTTCACTATACAAAAACCCACCAACTCTACTTAACCGATGATAGGAAGAGAACCCCCGATATAATGAAAAGAAGTTCTGGTAACAAAAAAATTTAAACCAAAACAATACAGGTATAACCCTAAATAAAGATAATAAACGTAATTTAATAAAAATAAATAAAATTGAGAAAAAAAACGAAAAACACCCTCAAATATACCCTACAAAGACCGCGCCTCAAAAATGGGGAAATCGCCCCAAAAAGGCGCCCCACACTGGGAAACCTAAACTAACCCTTCCCTACACTCTAAAAGAAAAAAAAAAAAAAAAACACATAACCCCAA
>JAODAL010085868.1:0-10441 GCA_025379985.1 Phyllomedusa bahiana
CCCCTGGGTTGTTTAACCCCTCTGGCCCGCCTGGCACCTGTATCCCCCCCCTGGCCCCTTATACTGCCCTGGCCCTGCCTGGCGTATATACCCCCCTGGACCTGCCTGGCCCTCTGTAAAACCCCCCTGGCCCTGCCTGGACCTCTGTTTACCCCCCTGGCCCTGCCTGGCCCTCTCTATACTCCCCCTGGCCCTGCCTGGCCCTCTGTATACCCCCCTGGCCCTGCCTGGCCCTCTACTAAAACCCCCCTGGCCCTACCTGGCCCTCTCTATACCCCCCTGGCCCTGCCTGGCCCTCTTTATACCCCCCGGCCCCTGCCGGCCCTCTCTATACCCCCCTGGTCCTGCCTCACTATAGACTGCCCCTGCCTGGCTATAGACTGCCCCTGCCTACCTATATAATGCCCTGCCTGGCTATAGACTGCCCCTGCCTACCTATATAAATCCCTGCCTGGCTATAGACTGCCCCTGCCTACCTATATAATGCCCTGCCTGGCTATAGACTGCCCCTGCCTACCTATATGATGCCCTGCCAGGCTATAGACGCCCCTGCCTGCCTACTTCCTGGCCCTGACTGCTAATTACTGCCCCTGGCCCTACATGGCTGATTACGGGGGACAGCTCCCGCTACCCTGGCTTTTTACTGGGGTAGGCCCGGTCTACCTTCCAAATTAATGGAGGAAGGCCCTTTTTAACCTAGCTAATGAGGGTCAATTCATTTTTTTTATCTGACTTTTTTTAAATTTTCTAATTTTTTCGGGTCTAACATACGCTGTTGGGGAATTGATAGGAAAGTGCTGGAAAGAGAGAGTCTAAGATGTATTTGTGGTAAATTCTACAGGGACGAGTAGTGGCCACTAGAAGAAGACACGCATGCTGAAACCGGACAGAGAAAGAAATGGAAGGGAACGACTCATCAGAGAAGACATCATGGAGGTTTGGGCCAGAAGAAAAAAAGGGAAAGAAGAGAACAACTCCCCATCATGATGAAGTCTCCTGTGATCCCTGCTGTCAGGGGTAAGTTTACTTCTGTTTGAGTCAGTGCGTATTCATGTGATGGTGACCTGACAACTGGGATGTGATTGGTGGGTTTAAAGGGTTTTGCTGGTGCTTATGTATTTTCATGTGGGCTTGTCCCCCGGGTTGTAAAGCAAGTGCAACCTGACTCCCGTATGAGGGTTTCTCTGCACCACTTTCTTTCTTTGCTTGTATGTAGGGAGCTCTCACACGGACGGTTTTGGGGCATTTTTTTGATGCGTTTTTTTTTTTTGTGCAGAAATGTTCCGCATTAACTGCTCTGCCTTTCTGCACAAAAACGCACCAAAAACACATAAATGCACAAAAAACGCTCCGTGTGAAAGCACCTTCATGGTGTAGTTTATTTTAGAAAAAGCGGTGCGAGAACAAGGGGAATTTTGTAAGTGATATTGTAAGCGGCTGGTGGGGCTTTGTGCCAGCCTGATTTTTATTCCCAGTCCGGCCCTGCTAATTCCCATTCATAATTGGGGCAAAATACACCACGTGTAAAGTCAAAATCCCTGGCATAAATCTATGGTTCTCACCTCAGCTGGAAAAATGGGATTTGCAAACATAGCCTAAGAGTCAGGTAGCATAGCAGGTCCATGGGCAGTCTTCATCTGCAGGTCCTTCTTTAGGGCGTGCAAGTGTGGGTGCTTTCTCAGTGTTTTAAAGGGCGGCATGTACCACCTAGCTTTTCCTGCGACCAATAACCCAAAAATCAGCTATCCTTCATAACTATTTTGAGCGTTTTTTATCAACAAAGTTGAAATCGGAAAGGGTTTTTATGGTGACGAATTTTCCAGATCATGCAAAATTTAAAGGGTTTAAAATCTGACATCATCTATTAAGATCGGGGCCTTTTTCGCGCTTCCTGTAATTTTGCGGCCAAAAAATCAGATTACAGAATAAGAAAGGGGACATGTGTGGCGACGTCAACTGGGATTGTATGGTTGCGATTGGCGGGAAAAACACAGCCCTCTTTTACATAGAACACGTTTCCTGTTTCAGCCTCAGTGTCTCTCAGGTCCATGGGGGAAAGGGCCTGCACTCTGTCGGGGCCAAACAGCTCAGCAAATTAGTCTATTTCTGCACAAGAAACCTCTAACTACGTGATCCTAAATTTAGTTAGTTTAGAGATTTGAAGAATTTATGAGTTAGCTAAAAATTTTAAAGCACATCTACCGCTGTAAAATTCACGGCGGGGGAGGGGGGGGGGGGGGGGGGGGGGGGGGGGGCCCGCGGGCGAACACAGACAACTCATCTATAAAGAACATTGATAAAGTTCACCAAGACTTAGTGTAGACATTGTATGGAATATTTTTTATTATTAACAGTTTGCTATTGAAAATTTCCTGATATTGGCAGCCTAAACTTATTTTGGATAAACATCATTTCTAGAAACGCAGGTCCTTTTTAGCTGCAAAACTCCACTTTTATCAAATACATTTCAATAGGTGTTCTTTTAATTTTTTTGTGACTTTTTGGATATATCCACCTGCACTTAAATTACAATCCCAACTTGTAGTCGCACAGGTTGTTTTTTCCAAAAATACCGGTATCGTACGAAAACAAACTTTTACGTGTTTTTTGATTTTGCGCACCCAGCACTGTTCATTACGCAGCCTACGTAAATCAAAAACAGCAATTCTATATTCACCAAGTGAATTGAAAGTGCAAAAAATACCTTTTATTATATCAAAAAATAACATTTACTTTTTTTTTGACTTTTGCGCACCCAGTACTGTTCTTTGACCACATCTACAAAATCTTAAAACAGTTTTCTATATTCACCACAGGTAAAATTAAAAAGGTGCAAAAAAACCATTTATTATATCAAAACATAACAGTTACTGTTTTTTTACTTTTGCGCACCCAGTACTTTTTCATTGACGCAGCACTACGTAAATCAAAAACAGCAATTCATATTCACCACAGGTGAATTAAAAAGTGCAAAAATACCTTTTATTAATCAAACATAACATTACTGTTTTTTGACTTTTGCGCCCCATACTGTTCATTACGCACATTACGAATCTTAAAACAGCAATTCTATTTCACCACAGTGAATTGAAAGGTGCAAAAAAACAGTTTATTATATAAAAACATAACAGTTACGTGTTTTTTGACTTTGCGCCCCCCAGTACTGTTCTTTGACGCAGCACTACGTAAATCTTAAAACAGCAATTCTATATTCACCACAGGTTTTAAAAGGTCAAAAAAACCGTTTATTATATCAAAACATAACATTTTACGTGTTTTTTTTGACTTTTGCCCCCCAACTGTTCATTGACCCAGCATCTACTAAATCTTAAAACACAATTCTATATTCACCACAGGTAATTTAAAGGTGCAAAAATACCGTTTATAATCAAAACATAACAGTTACTGTTTTTTACTTTTGCACACCCAGCCTGTTCATTGACACAGCATCTACGAAATTTTAAACAGCAATTCATATTCACCACAGGTGAATTGAAAGGTGCAAAAAAAACCATTTATTATACAAAAACATAACAGTACGTTTTTTTTTGGATTTTTGCCCATCCAGATTTGTTGATAGACACCTTGCATTTTAAATTGAATCCACAATTTGTTTTGATTAAGGTTTGAGAATAGCTGGTTTTTGCCGTCTTTTTAATAAAACTTTCCAAAACATTCCATACCTTCTAAAATTTTTTAAATTTTCGACATGGAGCGAAATGCAGGTGGTAACGAGCAAAGGGGGGTAGCACATGGAGGTAGAGGTCGAGAAAAGGGGGCTCCTTCCAGTGCTGGCGACAACACGCATGCCACGGACGTCATTGCAGGACCCTCAGGCCGTCATCGCGGTCGGGGCCCCCGTAAATTAAGTAACGAACTCGTCGCCAATTTTTCCTTCAGTGGTTAATCAACCTGCATCAGCACTTACCCCCCTCGCCCTCCCAGTCACGCCACAATGTCGTCATCAGCATCATCCATCCTCCAACATGAAGCACCCAAATGTCAACTCGTGTACCCACCACTGTGGAAATCCTTGTCTGAAGACCCTTTGAGACAAAATCGGTTGGGTCAGAAGGCATGTTAAAAATCAAGAGGATGATTTAGTCTCTCTGACCCCCAGTTACTGATGCCATCAAGGGGGGGGAAAGGGAAGCCGGTCTGGGCAAAAATCGGGGGCGGTCGCAACCCCTTCAGTGCCCCTTGCTTGACCCGCAGCCTGGATAGAACGTCGACACCAAGTCACCTGTGTTGAATGATGATGAGACACTTTGGGGATCCTCCGGGTTTTTTTTCCGCAAATTTCTTGCGAGCCTTCCAGTGGACGAGGGGGAAAGACGATGGGATATGTAAAATAGGGGTCCCGCCAAAAAAAGGGAGAGGGCGGCGCAAAGTCCGCTGATATATTCCCCACCACTCAGCGCAAACCCCGCTCCTCGCTTATCGCCGTAAAAAGGGGCCAGGACCCTCAAGCCGGGCCTTCTTTTGGCAAGCCTCTGATTCCCCACGTGTCAAAAATCCCGCCTTTGCCGTAAACGCATAAAGTAGGGGCAAGAACCTTTAAGTGGTTAACCACCCCAACTGTCTATCACATCGGGCGAATGCTAGTTAAAGGGGGGAAAAAACTTCCCAAAAAAAGGCCAGACCGACGCCGAGCCTCCAACCCTGTCAAAACCCTCGTCTCCGCCTCCCCCCCTCCTCCCCCCCCCAAGCGTTCCTCAGCCCCCATGCCTCGGGTCATACAGGGATCGCCTCCGCTTCAGCCCCCACCGTCCCCCGGTACCACCAGCCCCCACCAGAGACCCATCCATTTTCCTTCTCCTTCCGCCAGTTTGACGACCTGCACGCCGTACACGGCCAGTCTAGCACCAGCCTTCGTTTTCCAGTTTGGGAGCAGAAAAAACCCTTTTAACCCAAACCATCCCAAAGCCAAAACCTGAACTCGGCATTGCCGGGGCTTTTGGCCTTGGAAATGTTCCCTTTTTTTCCGTCTGGTGGGACACAGAGGGGTTCCGCCACGTCAGGCCCTCGCTTGCCCCCAATCCCAGAGCCAGCAGGCATTTCTTTCCCCAAAAAAGGCCGCCCCTGCCCTGGCCACCCGTGCATCAAAAAATTTCAAGCGCTTTGTCTGCATCTGTGTCCGGAAAATCCATCCACCAACCGACACATGCTAGTAAGCCGGCCAAGGCCCTATATCTCTTGACACTCACTGGGTACTGGGGATGTCTCTGGGGGTGACGGGGCTCTCAGGCTGGGCGCACGCTTTTTCAAAAACCGCGGGGAGGGTGGGGGCTCTTTCCCCCAAGGTCCTTGGTCACACGGCCCAAGACCCCAGGGCCGTGTTGAAATTAACTCCTTGGAGACCGCCACACCCCGGTCAGGAGTGTGGACGCTTAAGCAACGAACCAGCGCTGCGGGGTGACAAGAACCTTGTCCAGGAAAGGGTGGGGTGCGAAAAAGGGGGGAAATCTGCTGGCCGCCCTTAAGATCGGTAGCTGGAGCACATCCCTTGCCTGGCACATGCCCTTAACCCTTTGTCGTCCAGAAATTTCTAAAGACTACCCGGGCGGACTGCCTGCTGAAGAAGGCTCGAGTCTGTTTTCGCACTTCCCCTTCGACCCTGCTTCGTCCCCCGGTTTGCGTTGCAGCGTCAGCTCGACCTCCCCGTCAACCGCTCATTGTTGACGTGCAACACCGGGAATTCCACCCTCCACATCTCCACGATTGGGCAGCAGCCATCCTTTACGCAACAAGTACACAGGCCTACAAGCAGCGGTACGGACCTCGGGTGTTTAACACCGAGAGGGAGGCAGGTGAAAGAGCTCTGCACCATCCTTCCATTTTGAAGAAGCCACCCAAAAAGGCAGTGCGGGCAATGCCCTTGTCAGCATGAGCATTGTGGATCTTAGTTCGGAACATCGTTGGCATCAAACAACAGGGCCCGCCACACGGGGAGGAGAAAGGACACAGATGCGAACGGGCCCTTTTCCCCCCTCCGTCAAATCCACAAGGGCCCCACGTTTCACAATTTATCGGTCTTTATTAGGCAGTGGTTCGGGTCCAGAGCTTTGTGCAAGGTGGGGCCCCAGCTCTCAGGGTTCATCACTCAGCAAGTCAGGGCTGTGTTGAAGCTGGCCGGGCAGCGGAAGGAGGAGGAGGAGAGGTATTTCCCAGACACCGATTTACCGACGTCCCTGCCTTGGAAAAAGGTTGGGGCAATTTTAGGCGGGGGAGGGAAATGGGAAGATCAGTTTTTTCTATGCCCCCACCCCCGAGGCTTGGGAAAAAAAGGCTCCACTCTCACATGAGTGCTTGGTGCTCCATTTTTCCCCAAAAGATCCTCGCTTAAGGCCCTCAAAATAACAAAATTACTGGTGGGCCCCCCTCCTGGATCCCCGTACAAAACAAAAAAACACACTTTCCTTTCCCCCCACCCAAATAGAGAGTAAAATGCAGAAATGGAGACCTTTCTGAATTGATCCGGAGACATCTGTTTCGTCTGCTTCAGTTCCCCAAATGTCACGGTGAACAACATCACGACGGACAGCAGTAGAGTCCAAATAGGCGTAGCGGCAGCACGGCAAGGGCAGAAGCCAATGGTGACCTCTGGGAACTTTGTTTACCACCTCACCAAAAATGCAATGCGGGGACACATCCAACACAGAGTCAGCTTAAATCATGGTGCAGCCCTGTCTGCGTCTCAACACCCATTTTTTTTGCATGTTTTCCGACCCAAAGACTTCGGGGATCCAAAAAGGGGGAATGGCCCAGCTGGCTCTCACCCCAAGAGGTGTTGTCCTGCCCCGCACCAGCGTCATATCTGAGCGGACCTTCACACAGCTGGAGGGGTCAATTTCAGACAAACGCATCCCGGGTTTCCACAGATAATTGGATCGTTTGACTTTCATCAAGATAACCAGGCAGGATCCTGATGATGTTTTTGGGCCCCAATTGCCGGTCACCGATTATTTCCATCACTTCACATTCCTTCAAACAGAAATGGGCCTCTTAAAACTTTTTTTAAAATGATCATTTTTACTGCAATTTTTTTTCTCTTTTCCCCAAAATTTCATTTTGCTGGTTTTGCTGTAGGAGACTGTAAAAGACAGCAAGGTTTCATGACAACACCGTATTCCCTTTTCTCACTTTTCTTAAGAAGTTTTCCATTGTCAATGGTTTTGAGGTCATGTTTCTGTGAATACGCAATTCAGGTCCTTGGAACGAAATGTGGCTTCTAAGTGGCATTTCTCCCCAAATTTTTAATAGTGGCTGAGAAGTCATATTTATTTTTTTTGGGGTCTGTAGCTGTGAGATACAGCAAAATCAGGTCCTTTGGAAAAGAAATGTGGCTTCTAAGGGCATTTTTTCCCTCACAATTTTTAAAAAGTGGGTAGAAATCTTTTTATAATTTTTTGGGTCTGCGCTTTGAAAGCAGCAATACACAGGTCCTATTATAAAAAAATGTTGTTTCTAACAGACATTTGTTCTTCACAAATTTACCAAAATGGGTCAAGGGTCATGCTTTTAATTTTTTTGGGGGGTTTTGCTGTTTACATGCAGCTATACTACAGGTCCTTTCTAAAAAATTTGTTTCTAACGCATTTTTCTTCACAATTGTCAAGAGTGGCTCAAAAGGGATGGGGCTGTCAGAACAGAATAGTAGGGCACTGTTAATGGACACATATTTCAAAATGACTTTTTTTTGCAAGATCTTTTAAAAAGCATCAATCCCTGTATTGAGACAACCCATTTAAACAATGAAAAAAAAAGAAACAAAGACTGGTGGGATTTCCCTCCTATTTTAAAAAAGTGTTTTCCCAGAATTAAAGTACTAAAAAACTTGCATGTACAAAATACTGTTAAAAAAATTCCCCTGAATTGTACAAGGGGGTACAGGGAAAAATTGACCAGATTAGGTTTTCAAGGACATGGGGTATGGGGCACGGAAGAGAACAAAAAAGGACCATTTTTCCACACTTGAGAAAATGAGAAAAAGAAAAGCCAGATAAAGGGGACCTGGGTGTAACAGGGGCGTTAAACCCCCAGTATTTCCAAGGAAGTTTAATTGGTCCACACCACACGGAGGGGGAAGCCTACCCAGGATTTACTGTGTATAGAGGAAGGCTGAGTTCTCACACTTTCCCTTCCCACTCGCTTTACACGACATTTTTCGTTGCGCGTCATCAGGGGGTTTTAAAGGGTTAAAAATTTATGGGGCCCACGCCCGGCTTTCACCCACCCCTGTAACTCCGGCCCTGGGTCATGCTGTGGCCCAGGACAGTATAGTCAATGTCCCGGAAACTAAAATGGGGTTGAAAAAACTCCTTTTTCCGGCACTTTTTTAAAAGTGGGGGCATGCATTTTGGGCTTTATGCTGTTGGCCCGGACGGTATAGTCAAAGTCCAGTGAAACTAAAATGGGGTTGAAAGACTCCCTTTTTTTTTGGGACTTTTTAAATGTGGGGGTCATGCAGGTTTGGGCTCATGCTGTGGCCCAGGACAGTAAGTCAATGTCCAGTAAACAAAAAAAGGGGGTTTAAAAAACTCCTTTTTTTCCCCGGGACTTTTTTTAAAGTGGGGGGCAGCGGTTTGGGGCTCAGCTGTGGCCCAGGACAGGTATAGTCAATGTCCATGAAACTAAAAAGGTGGTTGAAAGACTCCTTTTTTTCCCCGGGACTTTTAAATGTGGGGGGATGCAGGTTGGGGCTCATGCTGTGCCCAGGGCAAAGTCAATGTCCAGTGAAACTAAAAAGGGGGGTTGAAAGACTCCTTTTTTTCCCCACTTTTTAATGTGGGGGTCATGCAGGTTTGGGGCTCATGCGTGGCCCCCGGACAGGTATAGTCAAAGTCCAGTGAAACAAAAAAGGTGGTTGAAAAACTCCTTTTTTTGGGACTTTTTAAATGTGGGGGTCAGCAGTTTGGGGCTCATGCTTGGCCCAGGACGGGAAGTCAATTCCATGAAACTAAAAAGGTGGTTGAAAGACTCCTTTTTCCGGCATTTTTTTAAAGTGGGGGGGGAGCAGGTTGGGGCCTGCTGTGGCCCGGGCAGGTGTATATCCATGTCCAGTGAAAACAAAATGGGGTTGAAAAAGCCCTTTTTCCGGGACTTTTTAATGTGGGGGTCATGCAGGGTTTTGGGGCCCTGCGTGGGCCCAGGGCAGGTATAGTCAAGCCAGTGAAACTAAAAGGGGGGGTTAAAAATCCTTTTTTCCGGCACTTTTTTTAAATTGGGGGTCATGCAGGTTTGGGGCTCATGCTTGGGCCCAGACAGGGATAGTCAATGTCCAGTGAAACAAAAAAGGGGGTTGAAAACTCCTTTTTCCGGCACTTTTTAATGTGGGGGTCATGCGGTTTGGGGGTCATGCGCGTTCCGGACAGGGATATTTAATGTCAAATCAACTGCCTTCTGGCACTTTTTAATTTTTTGGTGATGCAGGGTTTAAGGTCAGGGGTGGTAACAAGACAGGGGTGTAAATTTCTGTGACATTTTTTTTTTGTGACTTTTTATAACCTAAGTTGTTGCCTAAATGTGGAGTATCCATTTTTACTGTTGTGGATGTAAATTTCAGCTTCTCCAGCCTTTTTTGGGTGTAATAATGAAGGTGTTGTTGCTCTCCCATAGACTTTTTAAAGGTCATCGCGCATAATCGATGCCACTATCGAAAAAACCCTTATCATAGCGGGCCACTATCCTATCGATCGATCTGAACCAACGCAATCGCTCAACACTATTCATAACTAATACCTGCCTTCTTTCTTTGCCCGTTTGTTGGTAGTTTTGATTAGTTTGCAATTTCAGTGATTGTATTTCCCCCTATCTTACCTCAGCCGCTCCTGACCGCTCCATGTGTCTGTGCCTGCCCTGCCCCCGACGTGACTTTTACGCAATTAAACCCACTGCCCCCGAACTTCTGCCTGTACATGACAAGAACGAACTCCAAATAGGAGAAAAGAGTTCTGACGGGACTCACCAATCTTCTTTTTTTTTAAGCTTTATTCGTAAAAATCCATAGAAGACCCAGCACAATCGGTGGCCATTATGGATTATTTAATGGCTTTCCTATTTAAGCTGAGCACCGCCAGGGTTGTATAGAATTGATGGGGAAGGGGGTTTAAGGATATGAAGTGGCAGTTACTGACCAGGTTTTGGGAACAGTGCCCCCGTTGTTTCTCTTGCATTGAAAACGAACCCCCCCTGACCTTCCTTGGGACCCCCCCACATCCTGTCTATCCCTCTAGACAACGCCTGCATGTCACATTACCACTTTACACTTTGTAGAACACTTTTTTGCTTTATGACTTTCGTAAGCATGGTGCAAGCCAAAAGCACTTTTGGCAGTTTCTTTAAAAAATTTTTTGCCTTTTCCTTTTCAGCAATGGCCTCCAGTTTACAATGTTCCAGATTGCAGGTGAGGCAAGGGGTTCAAATCAGTTGCCCCGTTAAT
>JAODAL010085869.1:0-10440 GCA_025379985.1 Phyllomedusa bahiana
GGCACAAGCCATTAGTTTCTGAATGGTGCAGAGTCCCCCCATTTTGGAAAAAGGGAGGTACTGAAGTACCAAAAATTTTGGACAGGAGCAGGTCAGCGCTGCTTTTAGGGTGGTTGGACGCATACTGTTTTCTTTTGCAATCGCCTCGCTGAACGACTGCTGGCCCCAATGAGTAGCGAGGAGCAGGAGAACTGGCCCGGGAGAGTGTCAAAGAGAAACAGCTCCCTTCTTCAGAGGGGTGGACCCTTGCGGGCTGAAAGGGGGCATGCGCTTTTTGCTTTTGTGCGCTGCTGTTTCTGGGGCGCAGGAGGGACCCCCACATCGAGCCACTTTCTCCCGGGCCCACCGGATGGTGCCCTGCAGTGTTGGGGAAACCAGGGCCGTGGTTCCAACTTGGGGCCCCCCGGCCCCAGCTTCATTTCTGCTTACAGATTCTACTATACCCATATTCGGCTCCTGCGGTTCTTAGCAAAGAATTGCCAAACCCCCAAAGTAGGGTTTTTTACCGCCAAACCCCCGCATGAGTGACTACTGCGCCGCTGCCTTCGCGGCCCCTGGCCGCTACTTTTTGGACCTGCGAAGGGGTTTTTTTCCCCCCGTGGCCGTTTGGCCCCCCGACATCACACTCTGCTATCCTGCGACTCACGGTCACGGGGCCCCACTTGCTGGCTGCACCGCTGCCAAAAGCGCAACTGACGCCCTCTTCCCCTGACATGATAACCCCCTTCCCTCCCCGGGCCCCAAGTGCGGTCGGCTCCCATCATCATCTATTTGGTTTCACGCACTGCTGCCTCTCACGGGCCCTTGGTAGCAGAGCTGACCCCCACAACTGACCTCCCCATCCCACTCTCAACATCATTCTTTGCCCCCTACTGCAAAAAGCAGGTATTTGGCCCCCATTTCTTCGCTCCCAAATTAGCTCTGACTGCCCCCCAAAAAAATTGTTCTCCTCGCTATATAGTGGCGCTGAGCCCAGACCACATAGTAATCTCTGGTGAGGAACCCGGGATGGGACGAGGGGGGTTTGAACAGGAGGGCCGCTACCCGCCCCCGGCCATGCCAACAAGGTTTGTGTCGACGTTCCCACCACTCTTGGGGGGTTGTAAATGTCATTGGGAGGAAGTGGATGACCTAGTAATCAACAAAAACCATTGGGTTGTAGTCAGTACAGGGGCCCTAGATGACAGGGGCAGTTGTGGCTTCCCCGAGTACCCCTGCTGGACGCCCCCCTTGCGTGCTGGAACCTTACGGAATGTTTGTCTCGCCCTCGCAGGGAAAGAGCCTGCCCCCTCCTGCTAATACTGTTTTTTTCAAAAATGTACGACAGTTTGATGAAGATATCTTTTATATGATAAATACCCCCCGATTTGACCCAAATGAACCCACTAAGAAGCTTGGGAAACCCCTTTGGATAAAAATTTTGCGCTCCCAAATGCAGGAAAAATTGACTTGTATGTGCCTTTAAAAAAAATCGTGTTTTTTACTGAATATAAAAGCACAAACCTTAATTTCCCTTGGATATAAATTATGCTACAGAATTTCTTTTGGGGGTGAAAAACAAAGTTACTTTTACTGAGTACAACAGCAGAAAAACGCTTAAAACCCCTAGATTAAATTGCGCAAAAAATTGAGCGCCGGAAACTACAGCTTTGTAAGTGTTTAAAATTTGCGTGTTTTCTACGCTACAAACAAAGAAAAAATTGTAAAAAACCTTCGTTTGTAAAATTTGCTACGGGAAAAATTGTATTTTTTGGCGGGAAAAAGACTTTTTTTATTTTTGCCCACCACAGCACAAAAAACACAAATTTAAACCCCGGAGTAAATTGCGCAAAAAATTGAGCAGCCGGAAACTACTACTTTGTACTTTGTTAAATTGGTTTTTTTCATGCTACATAAAAGAAAAAAATTTGTAATTAAACCCTTTCGCTTGTGAATTATGCTACGGAAAAAATTGTATTTTTTGGCGGGGAAAAGACGGTTTCTTGGAGCCCAAACAGCAGAGAAAAGTTAATTTAACCCCGGGTGTAAATTGCGCAAAGAATTGAGAGCCGGAAACTCTAGTTTGTAGCGTGTTACAATTGCGTGTTTTCTAGCTACACAACAAGAAAAAAAATTGAAATTTAAACCCTTCCTGTGAATTAGTCAGGAAAATTGTTTTTTTTGGGCTTTTGAAAAAGAGGGTTATTTTTGTCACCACAGCACAAAAACACTTAATTCCCTGGATGTAAATTGCGCAAAAGAATTGAGCACCGGAAAACTAGCTTTGTAGCGTTTACAATTGCGTGTTTTTACGCTACCAACAGAGAAAAATTGAAATTTAACCTTCGTTTTTTATTTTTGCTAAATTAAATTTTTTTTTTTGGGCGGTGAAAAAGAGGGTTTCTTGAGTCACAACAGCACAAAACAACGTTTAATTAACCCTGGATAAAAAATTGCGCAAAAAAATTACAGCGGGAAAAAACTACTAGCTTTGAGGTGTTAAAATGCGTGTTTCTACGCTACACAAAAAGAGAAAAAATTGAAATTTTAACCCTTCGTTTGGGAAATTATCACAGGAAAATTGTTTTTTTTTTGGCGGTGAAAAAGAGGGTTTTTCCGGGAGTACAACAGCAGCAAACAACGTTTAATTTAAACCCCCGGGATGTAAATTGCGAAAAAAAATTGAGCAGCCAAAACTACTAGCTTTGAGCGTGTTACAATTGCTTTTTTTTCTACGCACATAACAAGAAAAAACATTGTAATTAACCTTCGTTTGGAATTATGCACAGGAAAATTTTATTTTTTCCGGGGGAAAAGACGGTTTTTTTGGAGTCACAACAGCAGCAAACAAGCTTAATTTAAACCCCTGGATGTAAATTGCGCAAAAAAATTGAGCGGGGCCGGAAACTTAGTTTTTGTAAGGGGTTAAAATTTTGCGTGTTTTCTACCTACACAAAAAGAAAAAAAATTGTAATTTAACCAGTTTGTGAATTAGACAGGAAAATTTTTTTTTTGGCGTGAAAAAAAACTTTTTCTTGGAGCACAACAGCAGCAGAACAACGCTTAATTAACCCGGGATGAAAATTGCGCAAAAAAATGAGCAGCCGGAAACAAACTAGCTTTTTGGGCGTGTTAAATTGCGTGTTTTTACGTTAAACCAAACAAGAGGAAAAAATTTAATTAACCTTCGTTTGTGAATTATGTACAGAAAATTGTATTTTTTGGCGGTGAAAAAGAGGGTTTCCCGGGAGCCAACAGCAGCAGAACAACCTTAATTCCCCCCTGATGTAAATTCCCGAAAAAAAAAATTGACAGCCGGAACTACTTGCTTTGTAGCGGTTACTTTGCGTGTTTTTCTACGCACACAACAAAAAAAAATTGTAAAACCTTCGTTGTGAATTATGCTACAGGAAAATTTTTTTTTTTGGCGGTGAAAAGACGGTTTCTTGGATCACAACAGCACAGAACAACGTTTAATTTAACCCGGATGAAAATTGCGCAAAAGAATTGAGCACGGAAAACTACTAGCTTTGTAGCGTGTTACAATTGGGGTTTTTTTCTACCTACAAAACAAGAAAAAAAAATTGAAATTTAACCTTTCGCTTGTAATTATGCAAAGGGAAAATTGTATTTTTTGGGGGTGAAAAAAACGGTCTATTTTTGTCCCACAGCCCAAAAAAACATTTAATTTAACCCCGGATGAAAATTTGCCAAAAGAATTGAGCACCCCGGGGAAACTACTGCTTTGTACGTTTTAACAATTGCGTTTTTCTACGCTACACAACAAGAGAAAAAATTGTAATTAACCTTCGTTTGTGTTTATGTACAGAAAATTTTTTTTTTTGGCGGTGAAAAAGAGGGGTTTTTTTTGGAGTCACAAACAGCAAAACAACCTTAAATTAACCCCTGGATGTAAATGCGCAAAAAATTGAGCTCAGGAAACTACTATTTTTGTAGCTGTTACAACTGCGTGTTTTCTACGAACACAACAGAAAAAAAATTTGTAATTAAACCTTTTTTTTGGTGAATTATTACGGGAAAAAAATTTTTTTTTTGGGGGTGAAAAAAACGGGTTCCGGGAGAAAAAACAGCAGCAGAACAACCTTTAAATTAACCCCTGGATGTAAATTGCGCAAAAAATTGGGGCAGCCGGAAACAAATTGTTTTTGTAGCGTGTTACAATTGCGTTTTTTCTACGCAATAACAAGAGAAAAAATTTGTAATTAACCTTCGCTGTGAATTTGCTAAGGAAAATTTTTATTTTTGGCGTAAAAAGAGGGTTTCTTGAGTCCCAACGCAAGAAAAACCTTAATTAACCCCGGGATGTAAATTGCGCAAAAGAATTGAGCAGCCGAAAACTAGTTTTGTAGAGTTTTACAATTGCGTTTTTCTACGCTACAAAACAAGAAAAAAATTGAATTTAACCCTTTCTTTTTTGGTAAATTATGCTACGGGAAAATTTTATTTTTGGCGGTGAAAAAGCGGTTTCTTGGGGAGTCACAACAGCGCAGAACAACGTTTAAATTTAAACCCCCGGATGTAAGTGTGCAAAAGAATTGAGCAGCCGGAAAACTACTAGCTTTGTACGTGTTACAATTTTGGTTTTTTCTACGCTCCCAACAAGAGAAAAAATTGTAATTAACCTTCGTTTGTGAATTATGCTCGGAAAATTTTTTTTTGGCGGTAAAAAAGAGGGTTTTGAGTCACAACACAAACAACGTTAATTAACCCCTGGTTTAAATTGCGCAAAAAAATTGAGCACCCCGGAAACACTAGCTTTTACGTGTTAAAATTGCTTTTTTTCACCTACAACAAGAAAAAAATTGTAATTAACCTTCGTTTGGGAATTAGCTACGGAAAATTGTATTTTTTTGGGGGTGAAAAGAGGGTTTTTTTGGAGTCACAACAGCAGCAGAACAACGCTTAAATTAACCCTGGTTTTAAAATGCGCAAAAAATTTTTGGAGCAGCGGGAAAAACTACTAGCTTTGAGGTGCTACAATTGCTTTTTTTCTACGCTACCAAAAAGAGAAAAAATTGTAAAAACCCTTCTTTGTGAATTATGAACAGGAAAATTTTTTTTTTTGGCGGTGAAAAAGACTTTTTCTTGAGTCACAACAGCACAGAACAACGCTTTTAATTAACCCCGGGTTTTAAATTGCGCAAAAGGGTTTGAGCACCAAAAAATGAAGTGGTAATTTGTTTTAAAAAAACGCTGTTTTTTTAAAAAATACAACGGAACTGCTTAGATGCCCCTTTTATATTCAATGTGCTGTTGAGAAAAGCATTAACATTAAGCACTGGGGCTTCAGTCCAATACACCAAAAAAATCAGAAATAGAACATTAAAAGAGGGGCAGTATCGAGACAATGAACACCCCACAAAAATCCTGTATAAAAATCAGTTTTCAGTAAAAAATCAGCCGCGCCCGACCTTCCCTGAACAGTACAGTGAGAGCGGGAGAGCTCCCCGCGTCGCGCCCGGGAACTTTTAGTGCTGTGACGTCAAGAATCCCGCCGTCTCTGATTTGCTTATCTCTGCCCAATGTCATGCAGGGTTGCCCCTTCTTCCTCCCAGAGTGCTTTCCCCCCCTTAAAAAGCCATGTGGGCAGCCTTTTTCAATCAAAAACACACTTTGTTCCCCCCGAACCCCCCCAAATTCGACTTCGTTTTAACCGAAGTTTTCCTGAAAAATTTAAAAATTCCACTTCGTTTGAATCGATTTGCCCCTCTCTAGGCAGAGGTCCAAGCACACTCTGTTTGATTCAAAACACATAAGTAGGACCCAAAAAGCAAGACTAAATTTTTTATGTCTTGACTATTGAGACAACAATTACAGGGATTGGCCTGGGCAGCATAAATCACCATCTACTTTTTGCCTACAGTGCAGCCTATGTGTTAACTAAAAGTGCAAGCTTGGGGTGGTACCAGGGCCCCCAAGACAGATTGGGCTCTTGTCAGGAAAAAGGCATAGAAAGAGAGGAAGAGTGCAAGAGTCACACGCATATCTTCAGTCGTTTTAGTAACGTGAAATGGCCCCCAAAGGGTTTTCCCCTCCAGGGGGCCCCAAAAATCCACTCCATGTTGTGGCCCAAAACCAACTTTCTGGGGGCCAAGGGCACCCCCCTCTGACCAAAAGGATGACTCTAAAAGGTTCATGCCCATCACCTTAAAAAGGGTTGCTCATACAGGCTTTCGCAGGGATCTTTAGCTTTCTCTCACCTTTCAGCTTAAAATCCGGGGGGTGCCTCTCCCTCGCGGGTGTTTCCCCACTGAAAGTGGTGAAATCATCATTCTGTGTGACGTGGAAAGGGGAGAGGACGTACGCTCTGCAGACCTCCTCCCAATGGTTCTCATGCCTCCCAGAACTGCATTTTCCTCCCAAGGTCCTTGGAAACCGACACCTGTATTGGGTAAATCGTTATTCAAACACCTGAACTGACAAACAAATGGGGAAAAATACACTCTGCTCCCCCCTGTTATCAGCAGGAGAGGGGGAGCAGAAAAAAAAGGGTTGTGTTTACGGGTGTGTTATATTGAATTTCTGGCAGATAAAAAGTAATTGCCCAGACCCTTCACATAAAGCTATCATAGGGGGAAAACAGAGAGAGATCGGCAGCCTTTATTACACAGCCAAAGAGAGTTAAAACATGAGGACACGACAGCAGCCAGCCCAGAAAACCACTTTAGTTTTGTTTTCACACAGTCAGGGATGACGCAGGGAGCCAAAACCAGCAAAGGGGTTGTGGCTTGCCCCCCGGGTTCAGATTTAAAATGTAGACATCAAATAGCTCATAGCTGGTATTCTAAATGATTTTTTGGAATGCAAACCAATTTTCAAAATGTTATTTTTACTACCCCATATTTCAGATTCTTTGTGCAAGAAAAACCCCCCAAAATTTTTATGGGACTATTTATATATATTTTTTTTTTGGTCTTGAGGTTTTTTTTGTTTTTTGTAATAGGGGAGGGGGTTTTTTGTGTCTTGTCACCTAAAATTTCCCAAATGGTTAATACAAAAATTTTTTTTTAACCCTTAAATCGAAGCTGAAGGGCTACATTTCCCAAGTTGATGGGTTTGTTTCAGACCCTTCATTGGACACAGTAACAAAAACCTGAAAAATGTGACATGTCCAAATACTTTTGGACACTACAATGGGCGTCATGTTTGAGGGTTTTCCCCTGTTTTTTTTTCAGCTGCCCCCGCATGAAAGGGGGCGGGCAATGGCCCGGGGGTGTGGGCGCGAATTTGGCGTCCGGCGGAGCGCTTGCCAAAACTCCGATAGTCGCCCGCGAGTCGGAAAAGTGCACGCATTGCAGCGTGGGCAGTCTGCAGCAGACTATTTTTTTGGGGTCTAAATGCCCCGGCGGAGGCGAATTTAAGGAGAACAAACATGCGAGGAAAACATAGAAAAAACGAAAAAAGGAATCCAAATAACCGCCCCTCTTTTAAGTTAGCCAATCACAGAGCTCGTCGGAATTTCTTTTCCCCAAAAACTCTATGAAAAATAATCGCGCTTGATTGCGGGGCTAGCCAACCCCTGCAGAAACCCAAATTTCGCTTTTTCCATTTTAAGTTTTTTGAACTTTTTCCCCCCCCTTTTGATTTTTGTTTGGGTTCAAACTTCCCCCTAAAAGGAAAATGGGTCCCGTCGCTCCTATCTGATTGGCCGGGGAATAGAAAAGCCCCCCACTAGCTCACCCAATCACCTTTCTGCATTTTTTTCTGTATTTTGAACTGCCCCCCCTTTGATTCGATTGGTCAAAAGTTCTCCATAGGTTTTAAGGTTACGTCGCTCCCATTCGATTGGCCGTTCTGCCGACCAATGAGAATAGCTTTCGAATTTTTAATTACTTATTTTCCCCGGGAATTTTCCAATATCCTAACTCTTATATAACCCCTTCAATTTTGGAAAGTGATTTTTTTTTTATGTATTTTTATTTTTGAGGTTTAGCCTTTTCTAGAATGTTTTCCGCCTTTATAAGGCATTTTTTTTTTTCATACTCCGCATCTTTTAAAGATTTTTCGCTGTTTTCCCCGCCGTCTCAATCGGAACACTCTTTGGAAAACAAGTCCCGCACTGCGCCCCCTACACTGGGAGGTGCGGGGGGGAACTTTTCCCCCCCATGTTTGAGCGCACCTCCTGGATGGCGAATCCCAGGCGCAGCCCCACATGCGTCCATGTCCGTGCATGCGCCCCACACACTGGCAGGCCGGGGGACTTTAAATATATGTATACGCACTACCTCGGGCCCGAATCATAGGCGCAGCGCTGCACTGCACCTTCCCGCACTGCGCCCCAAACATGGCGAGGGGCGGCGGACTTTACATAGTATTATGAGGCGCCCCAGTGCCGAAAAAATAGGGGCAAATTTTACCGGGAAAAATGGCGGGAAAGGGGGCGGGCCCCACGGGCGAGTTTTTACATGTCCCCTATGTGCACAAGGTTTGGGTCACAAAAAAGCCATGTTTATCTAAAGCTGCAGCCACAGCCCCCTTTTTTCTGAATTCCCTTTTTTGGGAACCTACAGACCAAATGTATGTTTGCATGAAGTAAAAGACCGGGGCAAGGGAGGACAGACTACTGGATCAAACTACCTATATACAGGGTTTGTTTGCACTGGAGCAACAAATAATGATTCAAATGGGACACAAAGCTTCAGATATACACTTCCTACTTAAGCCTTTGGATGGTTCTTTAGCAGTGACTGGTATATCAGCTCTTCTATCCTAACTATTCCTGTTACAGTGATGTGGGTTGTAAGAGCTTTATAGTAGGTCACTAAACTTGTCACTAAATTAGGTAAACAAACTATATGCTAGAAATAAAACTCAGGAGGGAGTGATTCACTATTTGGACCATTTTTAGTGGATCCACTTACCACTGCATGCGGTGGTGTAAGCCAATCCAAGGGGGCAGAGTCTAAGGGGCCCTTGGTTTTCATCAGAGCCCGTTGCAAGGCAGGTTGGACTTGTTTGCATTAAGAGACCTCGGTCGCCTCCCCCTGACTCGACTTGCTTGCAATGGAGGCTGAGGTGTAGCAAGGTACAAAATAAATATAGCGGCTCGTAGACGGGGACAGGCAGAAGGTAAAGGAATGTGGCAGGCAAGTGTGGTCAGTGAACAGAGGCAAGGGGAAACTATTTACATGGTATGGACAGGACACTCTAAGAAACGCTTTCTCTATAGGTATGGTGCACAATAGATTAGCAGGGACATGGGGAAGAGGCAGGACTAAATAGGATCAGCGCCCGGCGATTAACGAATTTTACTGAGTGGGCAGAGAGGCCGCCAGACACGGGGAAAACCCAGTAGGGAGCACGGAGAGGTGGGGTATAAGCTGCAGGGAGTTAGTTTTACAATTGCGCCCACGGCCTGAATTGTGGTTTCGTGGCACCACTTGCGCCTGGAGAGTGCACCTGCGACCCGCCGGTGGGCAGCGGTGGAACCATTACACTCATCATTGTCGGACAACAGCTTGTGGAGCAATCAAAAAAAGAGAGCAGGGAGAGATGGTAACCTAGGGAAATTGTGTACACTAGCAGTAGATAAAAAATTTTTCTCTATCTCTTGAACAAAGCAAACTAAAAACAACTATATTAGTTGGTAATTATTCATTTACCTTTCACTACGAGTTAAAAAAGATAAATATAGTGGTGGGAAAACCCATTTAAATCTTGAAAAACAGGTAACTTTTATGTATAATGTGTAAAACATTATGTTTCGCAACTCAGTTGCCTATTCACGTTTGATGAAATTTGATTGTTTTATTTGATAGTTAAGCAGCAATTTTTTATCACTGTGGCTATAATGTACTATCTAACAAAATAGGGAACTGAAAAGAAAAATGCAAACAGAATGCTCCAGAAGGTTACACGTTTTGACAATGATGGGAACTCACTCATAAAACCAAACTCACTTTACACTGTGTAAAATACAGTAGTAACAACAATTAAGGGAAAGTAAAATAGGTTATGGCTTTCCCTTCTATCATCCAGAAGTGCATTAGTAAAAAAAAAAAAAAAAAACGAAGTATCTCTATGTCAAATTTAAAATTAATTTCATCATAAAAAAACATGGGCCCTGCTTTATGCAATTTTTGATGTAGCCAGAATTGGAGAAGTCCCTCCTTTATATTTCCAGTTCCTTCTTCAGCCACCAAGCTTTGGTTTCTAAAAAATGCCACAAAAAGATATCAAGATTTAAAGATGATTAACATAAAACAAAACACATACTGTATTTCCCAAAAGATTGGTAATTTCCTTATTATAGATATGTTAGCCAAACAAATAGCTACAATTTACAGACATTACCTTGGTCCATACAGTTATCACTTTATGAAATATCATAGAAATTCTTAATTTTGAGTGAAACCATCATGTAATCCTTATCATATAAACATCCTTATTTGTGTGGCATTTGCTCATTTTTTATCCATTTTATCATGCTGTTATCTGGTA
>JAODAL010085870.1:0-10440 GCA_025379985.1 Phyllomedusa bahiana
AACCCGAAAAATCCCCCAAAAAATTTGGGCTTGTTTTGAACCGAAAATTTTCCTTTAAATTCCCAAAAGAATCCACTTTGTTTTTGAAAACAATTCGCCATCTCTAAAAAATTAAAAATTTTATTCGGAAAGGGCCCTTTTTAAATTTGGGTAAGGGGTGGAACAAAGGTAATTTCCCCACCTGTTTTAACATCTTGGGCAGTGGGGGGCGGCTTCAAACGCCCCCGGACTATCCGGAGGGGGGCTTTACGTTTACTTTGACTGCACGGTCCCCGGAGTGCCCGAATCATTTGGGGGGTGTCAACCCCACAGAAAAAAAGGGAAGGGTTTACTGATTTTTAAAAAAATCCTGATTCTCTGTTTTTTCAAGGGCATTTAGTGAAAGTCTTTTTGGGGGTTTTTCGCCTCCCTTAGGAGACCCTTTTAAGGTTCAGGGGGTGCCTCCAGGGGGGCCCCTGGTACTTTTATGCGTATCATATGCGGGATACCTTTTTTGCTACCAATTAATTTCCTCGGGTTTTGGGGTTTGTAAAGTATACTGATGGGGGAAATGTATTTTGTTTTGGGTTTCATATTTCATGTAGGTCAGGAGCTGGGGTTTCCCGATGGAAAAAAAAAATGAGATTATCAGGGAACAGTCCCTAAGAAACGGAACCCCCGGGGAGAAGGGAAAACCCAAAAAACCTGTCATAAGTTTATACCCGATATAGTTAAGACAATTAAACGAATTCCCCGAAAAGAACTGGGCAATTGCCAAAGCCTCTATAGTTATAAAAAAGGGCGTTTTAAGGAAAATTTGGGTTTTAAAAAGGGAGCCCTTTTAAACCTGGTTAAAAGACAGAAAATCTTTGGGTTTTTGAAAGCCCGGGTTTTAGAAGAAGATCTGGTTTTGAAAATTTGCCTTTATACAGATGGAAAAGACAAAGTTTTTTCAGAAATTTCCTTTCTGATGAGCCCAAAAAAAATTGATTGTGTTAGGTATGTTCCCCGGGACTTAAATTTAACATTTCAGTGTGTTAATTTTTCTGTTTTACCTTTTGGTAAAAAAAAAAGCATTTTGGGGTTTAAATTTTTTATTCAAGCTACATCACTTGTTACCTTTCACAAATGAAATTTTGGCCCGAAATGTATAACCTTGGCTTCGTTTTAAAGCCTCCCGTTAAGTGGGGTTTTTAGCTGGGAGTGCTGCAATTTTCCCCCCCAGGGTGTATGCATACTGAAAAAAATTTTTGCGCTCAGGGCAAAAAAGGGGCAGTCGGGGTAGTTTGAAACGAAGAGAAAAATAGTAAAATATAAAAAGAGAACCCGAAAGAAAAAAATTTAATTTTTAAAGCTCTGTGGGAACGGGGCATAAATCACAAGAAATTAAACCCCTAGTATGTGGTTGAAAAAGCACTGGAAAAAATAAAAGAGTTTGGCAGGCTTTAAATTTAATTTTAAAATGAATTTTTAAAAAAAAAAAGGATTTTAGGGAAAGCATATTAAAAAGTGAGTGCCCCCATTTCCCAAATGGGACTTTCAAGTTGGTGGACTACGTCAAACAATTCCTTTAAAAGCTGAAAAAATTTTGTAGTTTGGGGAGGGAACGGACAACAATGATCACAACCCTTTTATTACCTAACTCCTGCTCCTCCCGGGATTCTTCCCAGCTCCCGTGCCCGAAAAAACCCCCCCCATTTTTTTCTGTAGCCATTTTTAGGAATCCCAAAATTCTCGGGATCCAAAAGGGAAAACCCAAAACCCCCCCCTTTCCATTTCCCCCTGGGCCCCTATTTTTAGTCCTTAAAAAACAATACAAAAAACCGGGGTTCCCGGGGGGTTTAAGTTGAAAAGGCCCCCATCTTGATACACCTAACATTGACTAAACCCCCTCTCTCCCGGGGAATTCACTTGTTAATGTTAGGGAAAAAATTGAATGCAACTGTCGTGTGATTAAAGC
Organism: Phyllomedusa bahiana; assembly: GCA_025379985.1. Taxonomy (NCBI): domain Eukaryota; kingdom Metazoa; phylum Chordata; class Amphibia; order Anura; family Hylidae; genus Phyllomedusa; species Phyllomedusa bahiana. The sequence continues at coordinate 1,940 of JAODAL010085870.1, forward strand.
TTTGCCAGCACACCGCCAACATTTACAAAAAAACACCACCCACCGCCCCGCCAAACCTCAAACCCTTTTTCTCCAATTTTAGGACACCCTCCCCTCCGGGCGCCGCTAAATTTTGCTTTCTATGCTAATGGAAGAGGAAACGGGGAGGACTCAATTTTCCATTAGCTTTCAGGGGCCAGGGCTCACACTAACCCAAATTAAAAGGGTCCAGTATTTTTCCTATTGCTAAACCCCCCTCACACTGCTGCTTTTAGGGAGGACAAATTCTCAAACAACCCCCTTTACTTTCCCTTTTGGGGGTATTTCCACAAGGGGCCCCATCATCAAAAAATCCACGACAACACTCACCCCCCCTTGGGCAAACTACCGTAACCCCAAGGGTGAATATCTTTACCCCCAAAATGAAAAAAAATCCCGGGCGTTTAACCGGGTTTATTTACCTCAATTTTTTGGGGCAAAAAACACCACTCTTAACCCTTTTTTATGGGGGACATTTTTTTTTTTAGGGTTTCTTCGGGGAGATGCCCCCCCGCAAATGGGCCCTCTGCGGGCCCGGGGGGGTTTTGCGGGACAAAATTTTTTGAATTTTCATGGTAAAAGATCAGCAAGCCTGTTTATGAAAATTTAGTTCACGTTCTGGTGGTGTGGTTTTGCGTGGCCCCTGTAACCCGTCACTCGGAGGGAAAATTAAACTTTTGTTAAAATTAAACCAAAGCTGTTTGGAAACCCCCATAAATAAAAATATCCCCCTAACCAAAATTTTGTTACTGCTGAAACAAAAATATACAAAAAGGTACTTAAGTGGAAAAAGAACAAATTTTCCCTTCCGTCCTTTCCCCTTTTTTCTTCTGGATCTTTTCCCTTCCCCCCAATGGAAAGTGGACAGGCCCCTACTCACCGAAATTTCTTGAAAAACCACAAAACCAATTCCTCCAGTACCTTAAATACGGATATGGTTTTTAACCCAAAAACCCTTAAAGGCCAAAAAGTTGAAGACTACTTGGCTTCCCTTTCTCAAACTTTCTAACCCCTCCCCGGAAAACTTCACCCCTTTCCAGGGTTATAAAACCCCGTTCTGTTGCAAAAAAAAAATCCACATTTCCCCCCACCCCCAGACCAGGGGCTCATTCATGGGCTTACCCCCCCCTTCGGGGAGCATGCCCCCACCCCCATCATCACCTCCCCACCCCTGGATTTTCCCTTTTCTCTGCCCCGGGTTCCCGTTTTTCATTCATCGGCGCCAGCAAAAATACCCCAGGGGTGAACCAAAAATTAAAGTGCCCTTTTTCCCCCCCGAAAAAAAGTCAATAATCTACTTTTCCCGAAGTGGGCCCGGCGAGGTTTCCCCGACAGGCTTGGGGGGAAAAGCCCATCAAGAATCAAGAAGCTATTCAGATGATGCATTTTCTCCAATTGCCAGTCAAGGGCCCATTTTGAAAACTAAAAGCCCATGGAAGAATTTGAGATAGTGGGAATAGAAAGGCACCTACAGAGAACTTGGGTGCCAAAAGGGCCCCAGGGTCTCTTCCCAGAGAAATTTGAGAGGGGAAAAAGTGGCTGTATAAGTGCGGCAGAGCAAGAAGAAACAAGGAAAGAAAAAAGGGGGAGGGGAAAAAAAGGGAAAAAAGAAGGTTGGGGGGAAAAAGAAGGAAAGAAAAAAGGGGAAAGAAAAAAGAAAAAGGAAAGTTTTGGAGGAACAAGAAAGAAGAAACCAAAGGGCAAGATGAAATTAATCCAGGGGGTTAAACCGTTTGGGGAAAAATCAAACAACCCCGAACAAACCCCAAAGGGAAAAGGGAAAGTTGGAGGGAAATTTGGGGGCCCGAGATTCAACCCAAAACGGATTTTTAGAGGAAAGACAATAGACTTTTTTTTACCAAAGGGGAATTTTTATCCACGAGTTTCCCAAAGGGCTCATGATACCCCCGAGGAAAATAACCAGATGATTTTTTTTAATCAACAAGAAAAATTTCCAACACCCGGGTTTTCCCCCCACAGCAAGTAAACCCATGCTAGAAGTTGTGAAATTTCCAATAATTGTTAAACCCCGGAGGACTGAAGCTAACACCCCAAAGGAAGCATTTTTGGGTTTTAAAAACTAAAATCCCCTCCAGCGGGGTCCAGATAGAACACATTGAAAATTTCCCAAAGTGGGGAAAAAACAAGTTTTGTTCTAGTGGGGTGGATATGTTTCGGGTGGGTTAAGTCTTTCCCATTTTCCCAAAATGACTTTCCCGAACCACCGGTTTAATAAACTTTGAAATGAGTTGATATGCAATTTTGGGGTCCCCGAGGTTTTTAAAAAATGCCAAAGGGCCCGCCTTCACTGCAGAAGTAACCAAAGGGCATTTGGGGAAATATAGAAGTTTACCTGGGGCCGGGACTTCCCCTACCTTCCCGAATTTTAAAAAAAAAGAAAAGTGGAAAAATGGGGAAAGCCCCTCTAAGAAAAAAAATGTGGGAAACTTGCAAATAAAAAATTTTCTTCCCTGGCCCCAGATCCTCCCATTGCAACTCTATTCTTCGAAATTTCCCCTAGGGCCCCCCCCCCCCACTGGTCTACTCTTCAGGAGTTTGTATTCCCCAGGTCCCACCCAGATTTTAAGGGGGTTTCCCCCATTGCATTGGTGCAGGTAAATAGCCTTGTTTTAAAAAAGTTATAAATCTGTGTAAATGAAATTTTAAAATAATCCATGCCCTAGTTTCTTTTTCCTATTCCCGATCCGGGCTCTGGAATTTAAAAAATAAAAACCGGGGACTTTTTTTTGTGGGTGCAGAAACACTCAGAGACTCTCTGGACCCCGATTTGCCATAAACCCAATAATTTTGATTTCCCCAATGAAACCCCAATTTTAAACTTGAAAGGGAAAACCCACCTGGGGGGATTTCTTCAAAAAGCAAAAAGTGAAAGGCGAAACCAAAAAGTCAAATTTTTAACTTTTCCATTTTCCTTTTTTATTGTTTTTTAAAATTTTGGATGGTTTTAAAAATTTCAAGAGGGACAACCAAGGGGGTTCCCGATGAATTTAAAGCGGGAAAAGGGCAAAGGGGTTTTTAAACACTTAGCCCCCGTAACAAAACAAAAAATATGAAAATGGGTAAAAATTTCATCTTTTATTTAAACAACAGAGGTTTGGGTAATTACACCCAGATGCCTTACAAGGATAGTGAACAATTTAAACGCCACCTCCATCATGACTCCCAGAATTTAATTTAGGGTTTTTTGAGAGGGAAACAATCCATAGGGGCCTCTGCCGGGGGCTGCTCTGAAGGGGGGCACCTGGGGGTCATTGGTCAAAAGGTCAAACCTACCAACAAAGGCTTTTTGGAGGCCCCGGGGGGTTTCTTTGGGTTTCCCCCTTTGGGGCACCTACAGTGCTTCAGTGGGGTTTAACCCCTGTTCACCCGGGTGTCTAAGGGGAGTGACCTCTAATCATTCTTGGGTTCATTTTAAAGGGGAAAAGCATCATCCTTTTTCCCCCTGGGGGGGGCGTTAGAAAAGATTTTGGGGTTTTTTTGGCGGGAATTTTCAAGTTGGTAATTTAAGGAAAAAAAATCAAAAAATCTGTTTTACATTACTTTCCCTTTTTAAGCTATCAAAAAGTTTGTGAAATGGGTTTTACTGCTTTAAAATTTCCCTTTTCGAAAGTAAACCCAAAATTTTTTCACAAAAATTTTATTTTGGGCGTTGCAGTTTTTTGGTAGAAGCAAGAAAGTCCCAAAGCCTCCTCCTGCCCCCGATGTTTAAAGGGGTTTTGGGGGTTTTGTCTTTTAAAATTTTAAAGGGTTCATACGTACATGCAAAATTTATAAAATTGTCTCTTTGGGGACCACCAATTAACCCAAATTATGTAGTGGAAAAAAAATAGTCCCTGTGATTAAAAAATTTATTTTGGGAAAGTAATTTACTGTATTTAAATCGATTAAAGTCCCCAAAGGAAAGGTTTTTGGTCATTTTCTCGGCTTGGCTGCCGGGGAGCAATAAAAAATAATAATTTAATTTTGGGGGAGGAATTTAAATTGGGGTTAAAGGGGTGGAACAAAGATAATTTCCACACTAAATTTTAAACACTTTACAAAGCAAAAGCTCTTCCTTTAGATATGTTTTTTGAGACCCAGAAAACCCTTCCCCCAATTTGGGAGGTGGGGTCCCGAAAACCAAACCAAAGCCTTTGGGGTAATGGTTTTGGGAAACTTGAAATAAAGGGGAAAAGCACGATTTTTTTATAAGCAGAAATCGAGGAATCAAAATAAACGAAGGGGCCCTCAGGCTTGGGGGGTTTGAGAAGCTGGTTTGCTTTTGGGAAAAAACCTCAAAAATTTTAAACCCAAAATTTTTTTTTGGGACCTACCCCCCCAAATAACAGCATGGTGCCCCCCTTCCGCCAAAATCCCAGCAAGTTTTCTGGGGGCAGAGGGGGAAACCCTTTTGGGACAAGGTGGGAAACCCCCTTCCCATGGAGAGGATTTTAAAAACTGTCCCCCTGTGCTCTGGAGGCAAACACTGCTTTAAGGGCAGAGTAAAAGGAAACTCACCATTGGGGGGTTTAGAATGACTTATGAAGCCGTCTTCCCCAAACTTTACGGGAAGATGGGGGGCCAAAGACTTATGTTCAAAGGGTAGTTCCCCATTAGAGAAAAAGAAAAAGAGGTGCGGAGGGGCCCCAAAAAGGCCCATCTGCCCCCAAGAAAAAAAAGGTTCCCTTTTTGTCGGCAACAGTTTGAGAGTGTTTTAAAAAAAGCCGTAACTGGGGATATTGAAAAAAGGACCCCAAAAAACTAAAATCCCTCCCCTTTTTGGGGGGGGTTTTAAATGGGGGAAAGTCGGAACCCAAAGCCAGGCTTTGGAACGGGGAGGACATGTCTTAGAAGACCCAAGAAAGGAGGAGACCCCTAGGTCAGGAGGGAAGGCAGGGTTATCAACTATAGGGAGCAGTGGCCCCGTCCGGTCGATTAAATTATGGGAGGTTTTATATGAGATAATCGCAGCCAAAGTTTGTTGGGTCGTGAAAGAGGTTGGATACTTGGCTACTAGAGATTGAGTCCAGATCCAAGGAAGCGAAGCAAGGGACAAGGGACAAACTGATCTGGCCAATTGGGTCCACAGTTTTCCACCCCCCGGGCACACCATGTCCAGGACACGGGCCATGTAGTATCTTTTACAATCTGGAACGCCTATCCCCCCAACCGATTTATGCCGTGCTAGTGTAGCGTAAGCCAGTCTTAACTGAATAGAGGACCAAATGAAGGTCGTGAAAATGCGTTGGACACGCTTCCAAAACTAATTAGGGACGTAAATAGGAATTGTTTGAATAAGGTAAAGTAAACGAGGTAGAATCGTCATTTTAAGAATGCTCACCCTTCCAAACCAGGAGAATTTTCTTTTATTCCAACCACCTAGATCTGAGGAAATTTGCTGTAGAAGTGACTAAAAATTGAGGGGAAAGAGTCCTGACAAGTCGCTAGGGATTTTGATACCTAGATAGGTGATACCAGAGCGTGCACATAAAAATGGGTAGGAAGATTTCAAACAATTGAGGACATTAGCAGGGAGGCCAATATTTAGAGCTTCGAATTTGGACACATTAATTTTAAAGTTCGACCAAAATCCAAAATGCTCCAACACAGACTTCAGGGCTGTCATAGAGGCCACTGGATCCGTTATGTAGACCAAAAGGTCATCCGCGAAGGCGGAGCATTTGTTAACATACTGTCCAATGGAGAGTCCCCTGATGTCCAGGTTGGACCGGCTAGCAGTCAGCAGGTTTTCCATAACCAGAACATACAAAAGGGGCAAAAGCGGACATCCCTGCCGAGTGCCATTATGAATACTAAAGGGGTCTGAAATTACTAAAGGGGTCTCTTTCAGACCCCTTTAGTATTCATAATGGCACTCTTGAGTTACACAGACGGGGAACTATAGAGGGCCATAATTTTAGAACAAAAGAGGGGACCTATCCCTAGATGCCGGTGAGTAGCCAACAGGGAAGACCAAGAAATTCTATCGAAAGCCTTCTCCGCATCCAGGGATAGGACCATTAAGCGCGTAATGAATGATATCAAGAGTCTTCAGGGTATTGTCGCGGGCCTCCCTCCCCGGGACAAAGCCCACCTGATCCGGGTGAATCAAACTCGGAAGAAGTGGGTTCAGCCTGTTTGCTAGTATTTTGGCATAAATTTTGAGATCCACATTTAATAAAGAGATCGGACGATAGCTACCACAGGATGAGGGGTCCTTACCCGGCTTGGGGAGGACCGCGACATGGGCTAAAGTGGATTGGGATGGAAACGGCCTGTTGGCAGAAATAGAATTTAATGCTTCTAGCAGTATAGGAGAGAGGGGCTCCTGAAAAACTTTATAAAATTTACTAGTGAAGCCATCCGGGCCTGGGCTCTTCCCCCCCGGAAGACTTCTAATAACTGAAGCGAGCTCCTGAGTAGTAACCACTGCTTCCGGTATTCGAGTAGCTGGGGCATAATAAGACTGAGCCAACGAGGAAGAAGGGGGGGATTGAATGTTATACGGGTTATACAGGTTAGAATAAAATGAATGAAAGGCAGATTTAATATCAGAGGTAGTGTGAACCATGCCCCCGGTGGCAGATTTAATGCAAGGAATATGAGACCTTGTTTCAAGACCCTCTACTTTATGCAGCGCTGCTTGCAACTTAGAAGCCCTATCTCTGTTCAGTCTCGCCCCGTGCCTAATCAGGACGCCTCTGAGAACACATTTGAGCGCTTCCCATTGAACAAATGGAGAGGTAGTATCATGAGAGTGGTCCAACTGGAAGTGCTCAATGGAGCGTGAAAGGTCCGAGACACAAACAGTGTCCAAGAGCAAAGATTCATTGAGACGCCATGACCAAGCTGGCTGCGAGAAGGAAGGGACAGAAAGCGTGAAGTAAACAGGTGCATGATCGGACCAAAGTATGTTGCCTATGGATGACGAGGAGAGCCAAGGGAGAGCACCATAAGAGACCAGCAGATAGTCTATGTGACTATAGGAAGTATGTGGAGCTGAAAAAAAGGTGAAGTCTTTATCACCCGGATGTTGGAGACGCCAGGAATCGCAAAGTTGGAACAGATTGAGAACCCTTCTAACCTGTTTTATAGAGCGGTAAGGAAGAGCAGATTTACCTGATGAATTATCTAAAGTAGGGTCTAAAGTTAAATTAAAATCCCCTCCAAAAACCACTGTACCTTTTGCCATGGGAATTAAAATATCCGCCAAAGTTGGGAAGAAAGAAACCTGGCCCGTGTTAGGAGCATAGGCATTAACCAAGGTAAAGTCCTGGCCTTCAACAACCAAAGACAAAATAATATAACGGGCCGCAGGATCTACCTGGCATTCCCGGACCTGATGCGCCAAAGATCTATGTAAAGCAATGGCCACCCCCTTGGATCTGGACTCTGGGTTATTGGCGAAGAACCAGGTGGTATAATATTTATTACGTAAAACGGGCGCATGACCAGTTTTAAAATGGGTTTCGGAAAGAAAACAATCTGTGTTTTGCGCTGTGGAAATGGTATAAGACGAGAGTTCTGGGGGAAAATTGGACCTTGGGCGTTAATGAAGCAATGTTGGGGTGAATTGAAGAAGGTGAGGGGGGGGGGGGGGGGGGGGGGGGGGGGGGGGGGGGGGGAGGCACGCTGGGTTAAGTGTTGATTTTCGAAATAGTCCCTAGGCTTGTAATTAACCAAGTTGGGGTAAAACCTTTGGGGGGGGTGGGGAAATAAAAAAGTTGAGGGGGTCTAAAACTGGGGCTCCGATAATGATAAGAGAAGAAAGAAGGGGGCTAACCCATGCTCCATGAAAAATACAACATTAGCAGAAAAAAAAAGAAGGGGGGTTTAAAGTTTACTGGGAAAGAAATGCGACAGCAGATACAACTGTAAAAACCATTAGACCAAAATGAATAAAAATTTTGAAAAAAACCAGACCCCAGGAAAATAAGCAAAAATTTCAGCAGAGGCCTAAGCTAAATTCCCTTGGGAAAGGCACAGACCATCTAGTGGTAAAAATTTCAAAACTATGGTGAATCAAATCTGAAAATCTATGACCCTCACGATGTTTAAAAGGGAAAACAAAATCGAAAGTCCAGTACAGAGGGTTTGGTAGGTTTGAAGTGGAAGAATTGTTGGGGGTCGCCTTGCGGGATTTTCAGGGGACCCGACCCGTTGAAGGGGACCCGTTGAGCGTGTAAAGCTGGGCAAGGTGGGAGGGGCCCCTTTTAAATGTTTAGGTCTTGAAAAAAAGACGGGGTATATTGGGGGTGTTTTGAGAGAGTTTGTCGCCCCTTTCGAACGATGAGAGCGAAGGGGGAATCCCCAGCAGTATGAAATTTCCCGTCCTTAAGCCCCGTAAAAAGGGTTTTGGAAAGGGGAAGGTTTGAAAATTTTTTGTTTTTGAAAAGAAATCCCAAGTTTCTTTTTGACTTTCCTAAAAAGGCTTTTGTGAAAAGTGGAAAAAAAAAGAAAACGGGGCGGTGGACCAGTTATTT
>JAODAL010085871.1:0-10440 GCA_025379985.1 Phyllomedusa bahiana
AATAAAATTCTCCCCAAGATTAAAAAGTTCCGGAAAAAGGAGTTTTGAAACCACCATTTTAGTTTCACTGGACATAAGACAAATCCCTTCCTGAGCCACAGCATGAGCCCCAAACCTGCATGACCCCCAGATTAAAAAGTGCCGGAAAAGAGTCTTTCACCACCATTTTAGTTTCACTGGACATTGACTAACTGTCCTGTACCCAGCAATGACCCCTAAACCTGTTTTGAACCCACAGATCACAAAGTGGCACTATGCTATTTTGTACAGTGACTGTCATTTAGTATATTTTTTGGTAAACTGACAATTGTTTACAGAAATTTATTTAGGGAAGTTTTAATTTATAGTTTACATTATTCATTTTTTGCTTTTTTTTTAAGTGTGATAACATTACACATACACCCCCCCTGCAGTTTTTAAAGTATTTTTTACACGTGTAGATGTGTTAATTTCGTCCGCACACCCCAAATAATAAAATGTCCTAATCATCCCCAAAACACTTCTTAGTTGAGAAGACATTTGCCCTCCTGGCTTCTGAGAGTGATTCAGCCAATCAATTAAATGGTTTCATTTTTCCTCCAAATCCTTCTTCAGTGATTAGGGACAGACTCCCCTGGAGATCAAATGATGCGACCCCATAGTGACTCCAGCCCCAGAAAATTTTAAGCCTCAAATTGTGCAATTTGTGTCCAGCCTTGGAGCCCTTTTGGAAACTACTTAACCTCACAGAAATCACCTTTTTCAAAATTTGATTTTTTAGAGAAATTTGAAGCTCTCCTTGATTGCCCCTAACGGTGAGAGCCAGTGCTGCCTCAGCCATCTGTTAACACGGAGGATCCAGCTGCCAGGGCCAGACTTACAGTGGTGCGGTGAAGCCCAGGCTAGCGTCTGTCATCTATTAACACGCAGGTTCAGCTGCCAGGGCCGGAGTTACAGTGGGTGCGGTGAGAGCCCAGGCTGGCGTCCGTCATCTATTAACACGGTAAAAATGCCCTTATGACGCAGCAACAAAAACAGTCATGCTGAAGCAGAGGGACGAAGTGTGAGTAGACCTCCAGCCTTCCTCAGTACAAGACCTGGGTAGCGCTTGCCCCTCCGTATGAGTGCGGACCAATTGAGCTTCACTTGGAAATACTGGTGGTTAACGCTCCTGTTCCACCCAGGTGCCCTTTTTCTTGGCATCTTTTTCTCAATTTTAACTCAACGTGCTGGAGGAAATTGGTCTCTGTCTTTGTTCTCTGTCCGTGCTCCATACTCCATGTCCTCTGAATAAACTTCATCTGGTCAAGTCTTCCTGTACCTCCCTTGTACAATTCAGAGAATTTTTTTACCAGCTATTTTGTACATGCAAAGTTTTTTAGTAGTTTAGTTCTAGAAAACATATTTTTAAAATAGGATGGAATCCCACCATGTCTTTGTTTCTCTTTTTTAATTGTATTAAATGGGTTGTCTCAATACAAGGATTGCTAGCTATGTTAAAGATCTTGCAAAAACAAGTCATTTTGCAATATGTGTCCATTAACAGTGTCCTACCTATTCCTGTTTCTGACAGCACCATCACCCTTGAGCCACTCTTGACAATTGTGAAGAACAAATGTCTGTTAGAAACCACATTTTTTACAATAGGACCTGTAGTCTAGCTGCATTTCACAGCAAAATGCCCCCAAAAATTCAAAACATGACCCATGAGCCACTTTGGACATTTTGAAAGGCAACAAATGTCTGTATAGAACTAACATTTTTTTTAATATGACCTGTAGTATAGCTGCCTGCCACAGCAACATGCCCCCAAAAATTCAAAAGCATGACCCTTTCGAGCCAACTTGTGGAACAACTGTGAATACAAATGGTCGTGTATAAAACAAATTTTTTTTTTATAATAGGAACCAGTAGTACAGCTTGCATGTCACAGCAAAAATGCCCCCACAAATTCAAACACGGAGACCCTTGTGTAGCCACTTTTTGACAATTGTGAAGAACAAATGTCTGTTAGAAACAATTTTGTTTAGAATAGGACCAGTAATATTGCTGCATTTAAAGCAGCATGACCCAAAAAATTATAAAAATGACTTCTCAGCCACTAGTAAAAAATTGTGAGGGGAAATGCCACTTAAAAGCCACATTTCATTCCAAAGTGGAACCATAATTATAGCTGTATCCATCAGCAACATGAACCCGCCAAAAATTATAAATATGACTTCTCAGCCACTATAAAAATTGTTATGGGAGAAATGCCACTTAGTAAGGCCACATTTCATTTCCAAAGGACACATATTTATAGCTTGCATCTTACCGCAACATGACCCCCAACAAATTATAAATATGACTCCTCAGTCACTGTTAAAAATTGTGATGGAGATAATGCCCACTAAGGTAAGCCAGCATTACTGTTTCCAATAGGACCATAATTATAGATGTATCTCACAGCACCATGACCACAAAACCATTGACAATGCGAAAACGTCTAAAGCTAACGTGATAAATGGAATAACGGTGTTTTCATGAAACCTTTTGTCTTTACACAGTTCTCCTCACAGAAAAACCAGCAAAATGAACTGATGGGAAAAGGAGAATAAAATTTGCAATAAAAATGATCATTTAAAAAAAAGGGTTCAATAGTAACCATTACTGTTCTGAAGAGGAATGTGTGAAGTAGACCGGCAACTAAATCGGTGACCTCAGGCAATTGGGGCCACAACATCAGCAGAGATCCATCCTGATTCATTCTTCATTTGGAAAAAAAAAAACAGTGTCAAAAAAAACGATCCACATTATCTGTGGAAAGCCAGATGCGTTTGACTGTAATACTCTCCTGCTGCAGCTTGAAGGTCCGCACGAGAATGAACGCTGGCTTCCTGGCAGATAACACCTCTATGGGCGTGGCTAGCGAGCTCGGGTCATTCGTCATTTTGGATACCCATTAAGGATCCATTGGGTCCGGAAACACAAACAAAAACATCGGAGTTGAGACGCAGATACGTGCACCATGATCTTAAAGCTGTCTCTGTGTGTTGGATGTGTGCCCTGCAATTGCATGCCGTTGGTAAGACGTGGTAAATAACGATTGCCAGAGGTACCCATTAGGCTTCTGCCACTTGCCTGCTACTCTGCTGCCGGCTACGGCTTGGCTTGGCACTCGCTACTGCTGTCCCATCGTCGCTGATTGTTGTTCCACCGTGACATTTAGGAACGTGAGGCAGACGCAAAAGATGTCTCCAGTTGATCAATCAGCAAGGGTCTCCATTTCCTGCATTTTACTCTCATTTGGTGGTGGATAGGAAAGTGATGATTTTGTTTTTGTATCCAGGGATCCAGGAGGTGCCACCTCAGTAAACTGTTGTTCATTTGAATGGCCTTAGTGCGAGGATCATGTTGGAGGAAATGGAGCATCCAAGCACTCATGTGAAGAGATTGGAGCCTTGATATTCCAAGCCACTGGGCTCGAGGGGCGCGCATAGCAAACTGATCTTCCTCATATTACCTCCTCCGCCTCAAATTCAACTCCAACTTCTTTCCAAGGCAGGGACGTCGATATACGTCGAGTATCTAGGAATGCCTCCTCCTCCTACCCTTCCTTCCGGCACAGCTTCAACACAAGCCCTTACAATGCCTTGAGATGAAATTGCAACCCCTGAGAGCTGATGCGCCGCCTTGCACTATCCCTGACGCCTCGACAACCACTGCCTAATGAAGACCGATAAAATAAGAAACTGTCAGAGCCTTGTGGATTATCCGACGGAGAGAAAGGCTCCGGTCCGCATCTGTGTCCGTCTCCTCCTCCGTTGCTGCGTGACCTGTTGTTTCAGAGTCTCCAACGATCGTTCCAGAACTAAGATCACCGACAGATGCCATGCTGACAAGGTCATCGATGTGCAGAGCTCTTTCACCTGCCTCCACTGTCCGGTGTCTCAACACCCCTAGGTCCGCATAACCGCTGCTTGTCAGGCCATTGTGTCACTTCGTACTAGCTAATGGCAATTGCGCTGCTTCCATCAATCGCTGAGATGCATGTTGAGGGTGGAATTCCAGCGTGTTGCCGTTCCGACTGTCACCAATGAGGAAGAAACGTTGACGGGGAGTAGCCGAGCATGACGCTGCAACAACATACCAAGACTGTACGGAAGCGGTATCTAAACGGCGGGAAATTGCGAACACAGACCTCGAACCTTCTTTCAGCAGGCGAGTCCAGACCCGGTGTAGCTCTTTAGAAATTTCCTGGAGACACAATTAATACGAAATGTGCCCAGGCAAGGGATGTCATCCCAGTCCTACCGATCTTAAGGGCGGCCAGCAGGATTTCGCCCTTTATCACGCACACCACCATGCCTGGCACAAGGTTCCTGTCACCCAGCACAGCGCCTCGGTGGGTCTCTCTGGTGGTGCTGATGGTACTACGGATTTACGGTGGAGGCTGAAGCGGAGGCTGATCCCTGATCATTGACTCTGAAGACCATGGGCAGCTTAGGAACGCTTGGTGGTAGGCGGAGAGGATGCAGGCGAGACAGGAGGTTGTGACAGTGCTTGGAGGCCCGGCGTCGTTCTGTGACTTTTTTGGCCGGTTGCCTCCATATTCCAACTCTGCATTTCGCTCATGTGATAGACATGTGGTGTTGTTAAACCCCAAGATTCTTGCACCATCAACTTATGCTTTTACGCAAAGGTGGCCATATGACATCGCTGGAATGAATCATAGGCATGCTCAAAAAGGCCCAGCTTGAGAGGTTCCTGACCTTTTGACGGCGATAAGCGAAGGAGCGGGGTTTCCACTGACCGTAGGCAGGTGTGAATCATATCTGCAAGACTATCTGCACCGGCCCTCATCCCTTTTTGAGGCGGGACCGTACTGGAAACTAACCCCAGTCGTCTTCCTCCAGCGTCCAGTGATGAAGCGCGCGCAAGGCAAATATCGCTGAAAAGACCACGTTGGATCCGGCAGATGTCGTCGCAATCATATCATCAACACAGGTGCGCTTGGCGTCGTCCCTACAGATCTGCATTCCAGATCTGCGAGGCTACAAGCAAGAGGGACTGCAAGGGCGTTGTCCCCGACCGCGCCGGTATTTTTTGGCCGATTGACCGCTTCTCCTTTCTCCTCCTCTGATGGCATCAGTAACTGTGAGTCTCAGAGCAAGAAAATCATCACTTGGCCCTTGATCTTTTAACATGCCTTTCTGACCCCAACCGCATTTTGTCATCAAAGAGGTTTTTTTTCAGAAAATGGATTATCCACCAGTGGTGGGTACACACGAGTTGACATTTGGGCTGCTTCGCTTCTTTGGACGGATGCTGATGAAGTCTGAGATGACGAACATTTGTGGTCTTGACTGGGAGACGCAGGAGTAAGGACTGCTGATGCAGGTGCAATTAACCACTGAAGAAAGATTGGCAAAGCTGTTCGTTACAGAGATTCACAGGGCCCTGACCCAGCGATGACAAGGACCTGACGTCCTTGCAACTGACGATCCGCTGGTCAATGGCGTTGTTGTCGCCAGCACTGGATAAGACACCTTCTCTCGTACCTCTACCTCCCATTTCCACCCCCCTCTTTTGCTCAGCATGCCACGCTGAAATCGCTGCCATGTTCAAAAGATAAAAATATGATAAGGTATGGAAGAGTTTTGGTAAAGTCGTCTATTAAAACGGCAAAATCACAGCTACTTCTCAAATCCCTCAAATCAAAACAAAATTGCTGGATTGAAATTTAAGTGCTCGGTACCTCTATCAACAAAGTTTGTACTGACCAAAAGTGAAAAAAACAACCTTTCTGAAATGTATACAGATAGTAAAAGGTAATATTGGCACCTATCAGTAAACCTTTTGGTGACTACAAAGTTGCTGGATTAAAAATTTAATTTGCAAGGTGGTTTCTATCAACAAAGCTGGCCTGGGCCCAAGTGTAAAAAACACGTATCGAAATGTATACGGATAGTAAAAGGTTTTTTTTTGGCACCTATCAATTCACCTGTAGTGACTATAAAATGCTGTATTCAAATTTAAACTGCAAAGTAGCTCTATCAACAAAGCTTGACTGACCAAAAGGGTGAAAAAAAACTCTGTCTGAAATGTATCGGATAATAAAAGGTATTTTTGGCACCTATCAGTACACCTGTGGTGACTACAAAGTTGCTGGATTCAAATTTAACTGCAAGGTGGCTCTATAAACAAAGCTGGCCTGCGCCAAAGTGAAAAAAAAACTTATCTGAAATGTTTTACGGGATAAAAAAAAGGATTTTTTGGCACCTATCAACCTGTGGTGACTACAAAATTGCTAGATTCAAATTAAACTGCCGGTGGCTATATCAACAAAGCTGGACTGTGGCAAAATTGAAAAAGAAACACCTATCTGAAATGTATACTGATAATAAAAGTTGAGTTTTGCACCTAACAAATAACCTGCAGTTACTATAAAAGATCTGCATCCTAATATAAGGCATTGCAATGTCTAAACAAAGTTTTGGCTGTACAATATCCAGTATCCTTTATAGAGCTTGTCTGTGTTCGCCCATGCCCCCCCCCCCCGCTCCCACCTGTGACTTTACAGCGGTAGATGCTCCTTTAAAATTCTCTGCCTAACTACCTAAAACTGCGAATCTTTTGATCTAACTGGTTCTAAGGGATCACAGCTAAAAGTAGAGCTGCATCTATTAAAAAATAGATTAATTTCGCTGAACTGTCTGCTGTGCTGTTTGGACTGAGGCAGAGCGAACGTCCTACTGATATGAGACGCTGACACACACTGATCACGAACGGGAAAGGGCTGTTCTATGTAAAACGAGGTCATGTGATTTTTCCAGCCAATCGCAACAAACACAATCAGTCATGACGTCGCACACACATCTCACCCTTGCTCTATTCTGTAAGCTGATTTGCTGGGCCCCCAAATGACAGGAAGCGCCGAAAATGGCGCGATATTAATAGATTATGCACAGATTTTAACCTAAATTATCGCATAATAATCGCTCAACACTAAAAATGAGTTCTTTAGTTTCAGTTACCACAAGAAGCTGCGGCAGCACCTTCCCTACTCAGTACAGTGAGAGCGGTATGAACTCCCAGCGTCGCGCCTGGACTTATATAGTGCGGTGAGTCACAGAATCCCGCCCGGGCTCTGATTGGCTTCATCTCTGCACATGTCAAGCAGGCTATGCCCCTTCTTCCTCCCAAGTTCTTTGCCCCATGTAACGCCATGTCTCGCAGCCATTTTACAATCAAAAGCCCACTTCGTTCACCCCGAAGTACCCCCAAGCTCGACTACGTTCAGAACCGAAGTTTTCCTGAAATTCTAAACGAATTCCACTTCGTTAGAATCAATTCGACCATCTCTACACATGGTGCGGCCCAGTTTTTTTCAAAGAGCCACCTTGTACTTAAATTTGGATACAGAAATGTAGTTGTAACTGTTGGTGTATTTCATTGGTGCAAATACCACATTTTCTTATCTGTATAAATTTTAAATAGCTGTATTGCACGTGGTGTGGCCCAGTTTTGTTCAAAGAGCCACCTTGTACTTAAATTTGGATACAGAAACTTTCTAGTAACTGTTCTCGTTTGTCATTGCTGCAAAAAACGCAATTTCTCATTCGTGTAACTTTTGAATAGTTTTATTGCACTCGGTGAATCTCAGTTTGGCACAGACAGCGCACTTGTATGATAGTTTGTTGAAAACTATCAATTCCTAGTCCTACTGGGCAGTTGTAAATCCCTGGGACTAAAGGAAGAACACTGTTGATTTGGTGTCACGGTTCTTCCACCAGACCACATTTCACAGATATTTGATAGAAACAATTCTGTTTCTAATCCTAGTAGGCTGTTGGAAATTAGAGGGATTTAAGAATAGCTGTGATTTGCCCAATCTTTCAATAAGAACTGTCAAAACCTTCCATACCTTTTTTACTTTTTATCTTCTGAACATGGAGCGAACGCAAGGTTGGTAGCGAGCAAAGGAGGGTGTAGGACATGGAGGTAGAGAGGTACGAGAGAAGGTGCACCTTCCAGTGCTGGTGACAACACGAAAGCCAGCGGATCGTCAGTTGCAGGACCATCAGGCCTCTCATCGCTGGGTCGGTGCCCTGTGAATCTCAGTAACGAACAGCGTCGCCAATCTGTTCTTCAGTGGTTAATGCATCCTGCATGCTGCGGTCCAGAGAACAGGGATAGTCAATGTCCAGTTCAACTAAAATGGTGGTTCAGAGACTCCTTTTTCCACCACTTTTTAATCTGTGGGTCAGACAGGTTTAAGGGTCATGCTGCGGTCCAGGATAGGCATAGTCAATGTCCAGTTCAACTAAAATGGTGGTTCAAAGACTCCTTTTTTTCCGGCACTTTTTAATTTCTGTGGGTCAGAAAAGGTTTAAGGGTCATGCTGCAGTCCAGGACAGGTATAGTCAAGGTCCAGTTCAACTAAAATGGTGGTTCAAAGACTCCTTTTTCCAGCACTTTTTAATCTGTGGGTCAGACAGGTTTAAGGGTCATGCTGTGGTACAGGGCAGGGATAGTAAATAGTCTGTGACTTTTTTTCTGTGACTCTTGTTGCCTAATTGTCTTGCCTAAGATGTAGCACGTTTCCAGTTTACTGTTGTGGATGTTAATTCCAGCTTCTCCACCCCTGTTTGGGTGTAAGAATGAAGGTGTTGTTCCTCTCCTATAGACTTTAATGGTCATTGGCGATAATCTGTTATTGACTAATGGATATTGTCATGATAATTGCCGATATCGACTATCGAACCGATAACGATAGTTGACACAATCGCTCATCACTATTTAATTCGCCAAAGTTTGGTGCAAAACTGCCATACAAAGTTTGGCTCATAACACTCTGTGTGCTAACTTTGAGTGTTATGAGCCAAAAATGTTTGTGGATAACACTTTTATTGATACTGTCATATTACACACTCTTCTATAACTATTTAGAACTGGTGTGTTGGTGTCAAGTTACAAAAATGGCACATGTGAATTCATTTAATTCACCCCTAATGTCTGAAAAATTAGATAAATACAATTAAGGCAAATATTGAAACCTAAATATAGATGAATATGGGTATAACTCATAAGAATAATGTATATGATGTCATCAGAGCAATAGCAGCACTGAAGTGGTGAGGGTTTTAACCCCTTCCAGCCACGTGATGATAATATTATGGCTCTTCATTTTTTTTCCTAGCCACCTTCCAAAAGCCATAACTTTTTTATTTTTCCACTTACATAGAAATATAAAAGCTTGCTTTTTACAATATGTACTTTTTAATCCCTTCCCAACATTGGACATACCCATACATCTTAACGGGAAATGTGTTCCCGCAAATGGATGTATGGGTACATCCTGCAGATCATGTGGGCTCACAAGCAAGCACTGCACGATCACGACATGGGAGCAGTGGTTTATTACTGCTGGCCTCATGCCGCTTCATCAGTGGCCGGACTGAGCTGACAGTCGGGGACTGTTGTAATAAACATTTCTCTGTTGTCTGTGATGTCACCATGCCCACCGTTAGAGATGGGCGAATTTCTCAAAAATTAGATTCGGTCACTTCGCCGAATTTTCCGACAAAATTCGTTTCGTTCCGAATTACTTCGGCACGAATCGCGTTAAAAAGCAGCTATTTCCAGGCTGCACAGAGACTGCAGGGTGCTGTAGAACGTTGTGCCATGCTTAAATATGCAGAGGGAGCTTGGTTTGCTCTTCATACAATGTTGTGTTTTAGTATGACACGCAGATGACTGCCGCCGCTCACTTAAGAGGGCAAAACTGACCAAAAAACTCAAGCGGGAATGTAGAGTGATAAAGTCATGCCAGTGAAAGCTGGAAAAAAACAAGCTGAGAGCTCAAGTGGCAACATTAGTGACAGAGTGTGGAGGTGACGGCGGGAGCCACAGCAGCATGAGGTCAGGGAGTGGCACAATGACATTCTGGAGGGCAAAACACGAGGAAGCCACAGAGTGGCACAATGATGAGAGCGGAGGTCACGGGGGCAGCAGTATGAGGTCAGGGCAGTGGCACAATGACATTCTGGAGGGGGCAAAAAAACGAGGAAGCCACAGAGTGGCACAATGACTGAGAGCGGAGGGCACCGGCGGCAGCAAATATGAGGTCAGGCAGTGGCACAATGACATTTTGGAGGCGGCAAAACCGTATTAAAGGGCCCCAGAGTGGCACAATCACACAGTGTGGAGGTCCCGGCGGGCAGCGTATGAGATCAGGCAGTGGCACAATGACATTCTGGAGGGCGGCTAAACAGTAAAAGGCCACAGAGTGGCACAATCACACAGTGTGGAGGTCACGGCGGCAGCAGTAGAGGTCAGGCAGTGGCACAATGACATTCTTGAGGCGGCAAAAAAAGTATTAGGCCACAGAGTGACACAATCACCTGTGGGTCACGCCGCTTGAGGTCAGGGATGGCACAATGACATTCTGGGGCGGGAAAAAAATATTAGGCCACAGAG
>JAODAL010085872.1:0-10440 GCA_025379985.1 Phyllomedusa bahiana
ACCTTTTACCCCTCGCTGCTGTGGCTGTGCGTGACCCACACCTTTCATTGTGCCACTGTCTGACCTCATGCTGCGCGGGGGGCCCCCGTACCCCCAACCTGGTCATTTCCCCCTCTGTGGCCTACCCGTTTTTGCCACCTCCAAATTCATTTGCCCTCTGACCTCATGCTGTTCGTGGGGCTGCCGTGCCCCCCCCACACTGTGTCATTTCCACCCTTTGCCTCATCTGTTTTGGGGGCCTACCCCAAAATGTGTCCCTTGTGCCACTGGTTCTGACCTCATGCTGCTGCTGTGGCTGCTGCCGTGACCTCCACATGTGTCATTGTCCCCCTCTGTGGCCTACCCTGTTTTTGCCACCCTCCAGAATGTCATTGTGCCCTGCTGACCTACATGTTCCTGCTGTGCTGCTGCCGTGACCTCCACACTGTGTCTTGTCCACTACTTGCCTCATCCTGTTTGTGCCACCCCAAATGTGTCTTGTGCCACTGTCTGACCTCATGGGTGCTGCTGTGGCTGCTGCGTACCTCCACACTGTGTCATTGTCCCACTCTGTGGCCTACCCTGTTTTTGCCACCTCCAGAATGTCATTTTTGCCACTGCCTGACCTCATGCTGCTGCTGTGGCTGCTGCCGTGACTCCACACTGTGTCATTGTGCCACTGTCTGACCCATGCTGCTGCTGTGGCTGCTGCCGTGACCTCACACTGTGTCATTGTTCCCACCTGTGCCTATCCTGTTTTGCCACCTCCAATGTCATTGTGCCACTGCCTGACCCATGTCTGCTGCTGCTGTGACCGCACACTGTGTCATTGTCCACTGTCTGACCCATGCTGCTGCTGTCTGCTGCCGTGACTCCACACTGTGTCATTGTCCCACTCTGTGGCTCTCCGTTACTCTTCCACTCCGTGTCATTGTGCCACTGTCTGACCTCATGCTGCTGCTGTGGCTGCTGCCGTGACCTCCACACTGTGTCATTGTCCCACTCTGTGGCCTACTCCTGTTTTTGCCAACCCATAATGTCATTGTGCCACTGTCTGACCTCATGCTGCTGCTGTGGCTGCTGTTTCTGGACCTCCACACGTGTCATGTCCCCACTCTGTGGCCTACTCCTGTTTTGGGCCACCTCCAGAAAGTCATTTGTGCCACTCCTGCACCTCATGCTGCTGCTTGGCTGCTGCCGTGACTTCCACACTGTGTCATTTGTCCACTGTCTCTTAACCTCATGCTGCTGGCTGTGGCTGCTGTGCGTGACCTCCCCACACTAGTGTCATTGTCCCCTCGGGCCTACCCCTTTTTCCACCTTCCAGAATGTCATGTGTAGCACGACTGACCTCATGCCTGGGTTTTTTTTTTTTTTTTTTTTTTTTTTTCTGGCTGTTGTGCTAGGCTGCCCGGAACCTCCACACTGTGTCATTGTGCCACTGTCTGACCTCATGTCTGCTGCTGTGGCTGCTGCCTGACCTCCACACTGTGTCATTGTTCCCAATCTGTGCTTACTCATGTTTTTGCCACCTCCAGAATGTGATTAGTGCCACTGACTGACCTAATGGCGCTGCTGTGTCTGCTGCAGTGACCGCACACTGTGCCATGTCTCCACTCTGTGGCCTACACCTGTTTTGCCACCTCCAGAATGTGATTGTGCCACTACCGCCTGACCTCATGCAGCTACTTATGGGCTGCTGCCCGTGACCTCCACACTGTGTCATTGTCCCACTCTGTGCCTTCATCTGCTTGAGGCCACCAACCAGAATGTCATTGTGCCCTGCCTGACCTCATGCTGCTGCTGTGCTGCTGCCGTGGACCTCCACATTGTGTCATTTTGCTAACTGTCTGACCTCATGCAGCTACTGTGCTGCTGCAGTGACATCACACTGTGACAATGTCCCACTTCTGTGGCCTATCTCCTGTTTTTTTATGACCCACCATCCAGAATCACATAGATGCCACTGCCTACCTCATGCTGCTGCTTGTGGCTGCTGCCATGACCTCCACAACTGTGTCATTGTCCCACTCTGTGTGCTCCTACTCCTTGTTTTTGCCACCCTCCAAATGTCATTTGTGCCACTGCCTACCGCATGCTGCTCCTTCGCTGCTGCCATATCCTCCAACACACGTTCAAAGTCCACTCTGTGGCCTACTTCCTTGTTTTTGCCACCACCTGAAATGCATTGAGCCACTGCCATCCCCTCATCGCATCTGCCGTGACCTCCACACGTGCATTGTCCACAGTCTGACCTCATGGCTTCTTCGCTGTGGCTGCTTCCGTGACCTCTCCACACTAGTTGACAAATCACAGTCTGACCTCAAGCGTGCTGGCTGAGGCCAGCTGGCCGTGACCCTCCACCCCCCCATAAAAAAACATGTGTACATTGTCCCACTCTGTGGCCTACTCCTGTTTTTCCCACAACCAGAATGTCATTGTGCCCCTGCCTGACTCATGCTGCTGTCTGAGTGTCATTGCTGCCCGTGACCACCACACTGTGTCAATGTCACACTCTGTGGTGCCTACTTCTGTTTTTTGGCCAACTTTCCAGAATGTCATTGTGCCAACATGCCTGACCTCATGCTGGCTGCTGTTGCTGCTGCCGTGACCTCCACACTGTGTCATTTTGCCACTGTCTGACTCAGGCATGCTGCTAGTGTGCTGCTGCCGTGACCTCACACACTGAGTCCCATTGTCCCACTCTTGGCCTACTCCTGTTTTAGCCACATCCAGAATGTGATTGTGCACTAGTCCTGACCTCATGCGCTGCTGTGGCTGCTGCTGTGACCTCCACACTGTGGTCATTGTCCCACTCTGTGGCCTACTCCTGTTTTCTTTGCCACCATCCTAATGTCATTGGCCACTGCCTACCACAACTGCAGCTGTTGGCTGCTGCCCGAGACTTCCACACTGTCCATTGTGCCACTGTCTGACCACATGCTGCTGCTGTGGCTTGCTGTCGTGACCTTCACACTGTGTCATTGGTCCACTCTGGAGGCCTACTCCCGATTTTGGCCACCAACCAAAATGTCATTGTGCCACTGTCCTGACCTCATGCTGCTGCCTGTGGCAGAGCTGCCCCGTGACCTTCCACACTGTGTCATGGTGCCACTGTCTGACCTCATGCTGCTGCTGTGGCTGCTGCCTTGACCTCCACACTGTGTCATTGTCCCAATCTGTGGCTACTCCTGTTTTTTGCCCACCCCAGAATGTTTGATTGTCCACCGGCCTGACCTCAAGCTGGCTGCTGTGGCTGCGCCGTGCCCGCCCCTCCCCACACCTGTGTCATGTCCACTCTGTGGCCTACTTCCTGTTATTTGCCACCTCCAGAATTGATGTGCCACTGCCTGACCTCATGCTTGCTGCTTTGGTTTTGGCTGCTGCCTGTGACCTCCACACTGGTGTCATTGTCCCACTCTGTGGCCTTACTTCCTGCTTTTGCCACGCTCCAGAATGTCATTGTGCCACTGCCTGACCTCATGCTGCTGCTGTGGCTGCTGCCGCACATTGTGTCATTTTGCCACTGTCTGACCTCATGCTGCTACGAGTGGCAGGCTGCCTGTCACATCCACACAGTGTCATTGTCCCACTCTGTGGCGAGCCTACTCCTGTTTTTTGCCACCACCAGAATCTCATTGTGCCACTGCCTGACCTCAACTGCTTGGCTGTGAGCTTGCTGCCTGACCTCCACACTGTGGTCATTGTCCGCAACTCTGTTGCCTACACCTGTTTTGCCACCTCCAGAATGCTCATTGTTGCCACTGCTGACCTCATGCTCTGCTCTGTACTGCTGCCATACGCCTCCACAACCACAACGGTGTCATTGTCCAACTCTTGTGGTGCCTACTCCGAGTTTTTTTGCCACTTCCAGAATGTCATGGTGCCACTGCCTGACCTCATGCGCTGCCGTGGCCCTCCACCACTGTATCATTGTGCCACTGTCTAGCCTCAATGCTGCTTGCTGTGGCTGCTGCCGTGACCTCCACACTGTTCAATGGCCACTGAGTCTGACCTCATGCTGGCTGCTGTGGCTGCTGCCGGTGACGCTCCACACTGTGTCCCATTTTCCCACTCTCGGGCCGTACTCCTGTTTTTGCCACCTCCAGAATGTCATGTTGCCACTTAGCCTGACCTCAGTTATTGTTGCTGTGGCTGCTGTCGTGACCTCCACACTGATGTCATTGTCCCACTCATTGGCCTACTTCCTGTTTTTTTGCTACCACTCCAAATGTCATTGTGCAATTGCCTGACCTCATGCTGCTGCTGTGGCTGCTGCCGTGAGACCTTCCACACTCCACATCTGTGACATTAGTTGCCGACTGTACTGACCTCATGCTGCTGCTGTGGCTGCTGCCGTGAACCTCCACACTGTTGTCATTGTCCACCTCCAGAGGCCTACTCCGATATTGAGTCCACCTCCAGAATGTCTTTGTGCCCACTGCCTGACCTCATTCTGAGCTGCTTTGTGCTGCTGCGTACCTCACACGTGTCATTGTCCCACTCTGTGGCCTACCTCCTGTTTTTTGCCACCTCCAGAATGTGATTGTGCCACTGAGCCTTGACCTTCACTTCAGCTGTGGCTGCTGCCGTGACCTGTCACACTGATCATTTGTGCCACATTGCTGATCCACATGCTGAGCTCTGTGAGCTGCTGACATGACCTCACACTGTGTCATTGTTGCCCCACTTCTGTTGCCTATCTCCTGTTTTTGCCCCGTCCAGAATGTCATTGTGCCACAGCCTACCGGTCATGCTTGCTGCGTTGCCTGCTGCCGTGACCTCCCCAACAGTGTTATTGTGCCACTGCCTGACCTCAATGTCCTGCTTGCTGTAGATGTCATGCCGTGAACCTCCACACTGTGTCATTGTGCCACTGTCTGACCTCATGCGCTCTGTGACTGCTGCCCGATGACCTCCACACTGTGTCATTGTCCCAATCTGTGGCCTAGTCCCTGTTTTTTTGCACCCTCCAAATGTTAATTGTGGCCACTGTCAGACCTCAAAGCTGCTGCTGGTCTGCGCCGTGACCTCCACACCTGTGTCATTGTGCCAGTTTCTTCCTGACGCTCATTCTGCTGCTGTGGCCTGCTGCCGGTGTCCCTCCACACTCGTGTCATTGTCCCACTCTGTGCCCTACTGCCTGTTTTGCCACCTCCAGATTGTGATTGTGCCACTGCCCTGATCCTCAGTGCTGCCTGTGTGGCTGCAGCCGTGACCTCCAACACTGTTTCAATTGTTCCCACTCTGTGCCTACTCCTGTTTTATGCATCTCCAGAAGTGATTTCTTGCCACTGCCTGAACCTCAAGCTGCTGCTGTGGCTGCTTGCTGGGGCCGTGACTTCCACACTGTGTCCAATTGTCCCACTCTGTGGCCTACATCTCTGTATTTTGCCACTTCCTGAATGTCATTGTGCTACTGCCTTACCTCATATTCCACTGTTGGCTGCTGCCGTGACCTCCACACTGGTGTCATTTGTGGCCACTTGTCCTGATCTCATGCCTACTGCTGTGGCTGCCTGCCGTGACCTCACACTGTGTCAATGTCCCACTCAGTGGCCTACTCCTGTTTTTGACACCACCAGAACGTAAGTGTGCCACTGACTGACCTCATGTCTGCTGCTTTGGCTGCTGCCGTGACCTCCACACTGTGTCATTGTCCTCACTCTTTGCCTACACCAGTATTTCTGCCACCTACCCACAAGTCATTGTGGGCCACTGGCCTGACCTCATGCTGTTGCTGTGGCTGCTGCTGTGACCTCCACACTGTGTCCATGTTTGCCCACTGGCCTGAACCGTCATGCTGCTGCTGATGGCTGCTGCGTTACCTCCACAAACCGTTCATTGTCCCAACTCTGGTGGCCTTCTCCCTGTTTTTGCCACCCTCCAGCATGTGATTGCGCCACTGCCCTGACCTCAGCTGCTGCTGTTGGCTGCTGCCGTGACCCCACAATGTTGCATTGTCCCACTCTGGTGAGGCTACTCCTGTTTTATGCCACCTCCAGAATGTCATTGTGCACTGCCTGACCTCATGCAGCTGCTGTAGGCTGAGCTGCCAGTTGACCTCCACACATGTGTCATTGTGCCACTGTCTGACCCTCATGCTGCTGCTGTGGCTGCTGCCGTGACCTCCACATGTGTCATTGTCCCACTCTGTGGCCATACTCCTTGTGTTTTGCCACCTGCAGAAATGTCATTGTGCGCACTGCCTGACCTTCATCAGCTGTCCTGCAGGCCGTGACCTCCACACGTGCATTGTGCCCACTTGCCTTATCCACAATTCAGTCAGCTGATGGCTGCTGCCGAGAGACCTCCACACTGTGTCATTGAGCCACTGTCCCTTACCTCCTGCTGCTGCTGAGGCTGCCTGCCGCCGTGACCTCCACACTGTGTCATTGTCCCCCACCCAGTGGCCTACATCACATGTTTATGCCACCGTCCAGGAATGAGATTGGCCACCAGCCTGACCTCAGGCTGACTGCTGTGGCTGCTGTCGTGACCTCCACACTGATGTGGTCCATTGTCCCACATCTGTGGGGCCTACTCCTGTTTTTTTGCCACCTCGCAGAATGACATTGTGCCCCTGTCGGACCTCATGCTGCTGCTGTGCTGCTGCCATGAACCTACACACTGTTCCATTGTGCCACTAGCCTGACCTCATGCTGCGCTGTGGCTTAATGCCAGTGACCTACACACTCTGTCATTGTGCCACTTCTGACCATCAGCTGGCTTCTGCCGAGACCTCCACAATGTGTCATTGTGCCACTCTGTGACCTATTTCTGTTTTGCCACCTTCCAGAAATGGTCATTGTGCCACTGCCTCGACCTCATGCTGCAGTGCTGCCGCCGTCACCGCTATCCACAACGTCAGTCACTAATGTTGCCTGACCTGGCTCTCATTAGTTTTTTTTCCAGTTTTCTCTTGGCAGAATTTAACAGGCAACATTCCCGCGTCAGTTTTGGTCAGGTTTTGCCTCTTAAGTGCCCATTGTGAATTTTAATAGGGTGAAGCGATTCTAAGAGCGAGGCGGCAAGTCATGAGCGTGTCCATACAAAAACACAAACATTGTATGAAGACCAAACCCAACAGCGTTCTACAGCACCCTGCAGTGTCTGTGCACGCCTGAAAATACTGTATTTTTTAACGTGATCGTGCGAAGTAATTCGGAACGAAGTTGGTTTTTGCCCGAGAAATTCTGTCGAAGTGAGACGAAACGAATTACGGGAAATTTCGAGCGCCATCTCCTACTGCATAAGTTTCAAAGTAAAGGTCCAAAAAGTTTCCCTTTGTAGTAGTTTGTGATCAAAGTTTCCTTTGCAGATAGATAAAAAAAAACTCGATCAATACCTGTCCATTTTAGACACTTGGGATTTCCTCCATGGTAACTCCAGACATGCCGTCACACAGCCGTGTCGCGCTCATATCAGATATCACTCAAATGTTCGCAGATGCAGCGATGAAGTTGCTGTGTGGTCTTGCCTACATATTTTTGTCCACAGGAACAAATAATCAAATAAACCACATGTATAGTCTTACAGTTAATGAAGTGGCGTATGGTAAATATATTTTTGGTCCCCATCGTCTATATATAATGGATGTTACATCTATTATCTTAGTCTATATATTTTTTCAGTTTTACACTGGAATTAATTTGATACCATCAAATCGCACCAGATCTTCCTCCTTTTGTTACAAGTGGGAACAGGAGACCACTCAGAGTTCTCTTTGTTTTATGAAATTACTCCTAGATGAAGAATGAGTCCACCTTGTAGAATTAAACTCTAGATTAAAGGAACAAATTGAGATTACGCAGAAATTTGCGAATGAACCAAAATTTTTAAATAAAGAGAAACAGCTGCAATCTGTTATTGAAAGACATCAATACCATATTAAAGATAGAAAACACAAACAGTTTCTGCGTGATTTAGTAGACTTTTGTGACAACAAGGCGTATACTCTTGTTGGGAATAAATATTCATATAAAGAATTTGCGAATGATCAGTCTTCCACCAAGACGGATATTTCTGATACCGATAAAGATTCTACTGGTGTAGGTCTAAGATTGAACTCTAGGCCCAGAGGTAACAGAGGTAAACGTGGAGGTCGAGGTGGACGTAATATACAAACTTTTTTGATCCCAAAAACTCGTACCAGCTAAGAGACAGACCGGATGTGATAAACAACCTGACGCAGGCTCCAAAGCGGTAGACTTGGACACTCAGGTGATCAATATATCTAGCCGTGGTTTAACAAATATAGAATTTGGAGTGTTGCGTAAAGTACTTTCTTTTGTTCCAACTAGTAATTTTAGCCTCTTCGAATGGACTCGCGATTTACATGTTTTTGCCAGAAAACTACACTGGCACAAATTTTTTGCACTGAGAGATAAAAAAGAGTGCAGCGAACTAATGAAATGTTACAAGATATTCGTCTGTTATACTGTTTATCCTCGGTTCCAGCAACTGATTTAGGTAAAGGACCCTTCACAGATTTTAGGGTTAAAAGTTCAAAGATGCCACCCAAAAGTGAGAATTCATGCTTTGATGTATTTTTAGATCTAACCCATGAGAAGATCAGGGGAAGTTCGGATAATAACTGCTCAGATTTTGATATACAGGTGTTATGTGATTTGGAGAACGATTCCAATATACAGTATCTATTAAACCATTGGATAAGGGTGGAAATATAGTGGTTCTTGACCAAGCTCAATATAGAGATATGTGTCATTGTTGTGACATTGTTATCGGATACTTCATGTTACCGAATTTTGTCACAGGATCCTACAGTTGTGTTCAGTGCTGAGTTAAAATCTTTATTAAGTAGTGCATTATCATTAGATTTGATTGATGAAATTGAGTTTGAATTTCTATTTCCTCGGTACACACGTATAGCGACTTTCTACAGCCTTCCTAAAGTTCACAAGGGAATGAACCCTCTGAAAGGTCATCCCATTGTTTCAGGGATTGGATCCCTCTCACAAAATTGTGGTGTTTATATTGATAAGGTCATTTTTCCTTTTGTGCAATCGCTTCCATCGTATACTAGAGACACTACCGACCTCCTGAAACGTCTTGAAGGAATCTTTGTGGATCAAAACGCGTTGTTGGCAAGTATAGACGTTGAGTCCTTTTATAAATCTATACTGCACAATCTTGGTATAGAAGCAGTCAGGTTTTTTTCACGAACACGGGGTCTTCAATTTGAGGAACACAATAAATTTGTTGCAGATTTGTTGGAATTCACATTCACCAGGAACTACTTTTTGCTTGATGGCAGGAATTACCACCAACTAAGAGGCAGCATTTGTGTGTCTTCCTATGCTAATCTTTACCTCAGCTGGTGGGAATCCTCTGTAGTTTTTGGAGATGACCCTCCTGTGCATGCCAAGGTGTGGCTAGGCTGGCTCAAATTCAGGAACAGGCAGGAAGGTCAGGCCTGGCGGCAAAGTTTTAATGTCAAGGGCAATAGAACACTCTAGAACGCTTTTCACTATAGGTACAAGGCACTATAGATCCAGTGGGGAAGTAGCAGAATCGTCCCGGATATATAGGAAGCGGGGACGCGCTCAGCGGGCAACAGGAGAGTGAGCAGTAGTGTGCTGGGTGAGTAGCCGCTGGTAGTAAGAGTCGCTCCACAGCCTGACATGCAGACCACGGCACCACTTGTCCCTGACAGTGTACGGGCAGAGGAAGTAGGAGTGCGCCTGCGGCCCGACATGTTGGCTGCAGGGCTACTTGTAACAAATCTGCATTGTTACTGTTTTGTTTCTAAAATCTAGACTTTAATTTTTATTATTTTGTAAATCCACCTTTGGCTTTCAACATTACCTGAATCCTTCTGGGCATGCTCTCAATCAGATTCAAGCATGTCTCGACCAAAATCTGATCCCAGGTCTATTCTACTTGTCCACAATGTTGTTACATACTGGTTGACTCACTTGGGTATGAAAACAGCTTTTTCTTCAACTCTACCCACAAGTGTTCAATTGGTTTGAGGTCTGTGGATTGTGGAGGCCAATACTGCAACTCTACTTCATTGTCATTGAACCATTTCTTCAAGAATCTCGATATATGCTTTGGGTCATTGTCCTGCTGGAACACTATGTCATTCTTTTAGTACTCATAGTACTCAAGTATATGAAGCAAATCATCTTGTAGGATACTCAGCAATGAGACCACCATCGATCCTGGTCAAGTATCTAATGCCTTTGGCTGTGAAACAACCCTATATCATCAGGTTTCCTCTACTGACAGTTCTTAACAGTTCTTTCAATTTCTTGATCCATTAGTCCCTTTTCCCTTGATTCTTCTAGACCCATTTTCACCCATCAAAGCCCAGTCTATTGACTTTCATCTCATCGCTTCAAGTTATACGTTTCCAAACTTCTACTGCTTACTTTTCATACTTTTTTATAAACTCAAGTAGACGCTTCTTATGATGATATTGAATTCAGGGCCCCT
>JAODAL010085873.1:0-10440 GCA_025379985.1 Phyllomedusa bahiana
ATTCTTTTGGATTTTTCATCTACATACCACCCTCAAACTAACGGGCAGGTAGAACGGGTTAACCAGGTGTTGGGCACCTACTTGCGGCACTTTGTGTCCGCTCGTCAGGATAACTGGTCCGATCTTCTCTCCTGGGCAGAGTTTTCTTATAACTCTTTAGAGTCAGAATCCGCTGGGGCCTCTCCCTTTTTTGTCGTCTTTGGGTTACATCCCCGCCCACCTCTCCCTCTAGCTACCTCGTGTCATGTCCCGGCCGTGGATGCCCAAGTAAAGGACATCAAGGCTCTCTGGCAACTCACGCGTCAGGCCCTGCTACGAGCTTCTGCCCGCACCAAGCGTCAGGCTGACAGGTACCGTAGGCCCCCGCCCCTATTTGAGCCAGGCGATAGGGTTTGGTTATCCGCAAAGTACGTCCGTTTTAAGGTGCCCAGTTACAAGTTGGGCCCCAAATACCTGGGTCCTTTTGTGGTGCTTCGGCGTCTGAATCTCCTGTCCTATAAGCTTCGCTTGCCCCCGACTCTACGGATCCCGAACGCGTTTCACGTGTCCCTCCTCAAGCCTGTGGTGCTGAACCGCTTCTCCCGCAGACCTGTCTCGTCTTCTTCTGTTGCTAGCACAGATAACACCTTTGAGGTCAAGCAGGTGCTGGCGGAGAAGACAGTGAGGGGGAAGCGGTTCTACCTTATCGACTGGAAGGGCTTCGGTCCGGAGGGCGTTCATGGGAACCCGAGACCAAGTGGCCCCCTGCTCTGCTCGCTACACTTCAAAGGCAGAGGGGGAGAGCTCAGAGGGGGGGTACTGTCACGGCGCGCGGCGCCGCAGCTCGCCGCGGCCGTCCCCCTGTGCGCACGGGGTCCGGCACGGCTGCTGCGGCTGTCCACAGCCGTGGTCCTTCTCCTCTTGCCCGGGAGACCCCGTACTTACCAGTCCCCGCTCCTGTCTCCAACTCTGACAGCCTCCGCGTGCATAATCCCTGCTTAAGGCGCGCGCGCGACGGCTGGTCGGATTTAAAGGGCCAGCGCGCCTTTAATTGGTTAATTGAAGGCCGCTGGTCCTATATATGGTAGACGCCCCTAGCACTCGCTGCCAGTCTGTTGGTGTGTTTTTGGAGCGTGTAGAGTGTATAGAGTTCAGCCTTGATTTCCCGTGTACCAGTCCGTCTGCTTACGTTCCTGACCTTGCCTGTTTGCCGCCTGCCCTGACCGTCTGCCCGTCTCTGACTACGAACCTCTGCTGCCTGCCCTGACCTTCTGCCTGTCCCCGACTACACCTCCGGATTACGTCTCTGTACCACGCTGTACCCCGGCCACCATCGCAAGCAAGTCACGTCAGGGGTAACGACCTGGTAGCTTCACGCCGCAGCAAGTCCATCCCGCTTTGCAGCGGGCTCTGGTGAAAACCGAGGGCTACTTAGACTCCGTTCCCTGGCGTGGCTTAGTTATCATCGCTTGCGTTGGCCCAGCGGATCCACTCCTCCGTTACACATTTGTTCTTCACAATTGTCAAAAGTGGCTCAAGGGTCATGTTTTGAATTTTTGGGGGCATTTTGCTGTGACATGCAGCTATACTACAGGTCCTATTATAAAAAAATGTTGTTTCTAACAGACATTTGTTCTTCACAATTGTCAAGAGTGGCTCAGAGTGATGGTGCTGTCAGAAACAGGAATAGGTAGGACACTGTTAATGGACACATATTGCAAAATGACTTGTTTTTGCAAGATCTTTAACATAGCTATCAATCCCTGTATTGAGACAACCCATTTCATACCATTAAAAAAGAGAAACAAAATCATGGTGGGATTCCATCCTATTTTAAAAATGTGTTTTCTAGAATTAAACTACTAAAAAACTTGCATGTACAAAATAGCTGGTAAAAAAATTCCTCTGAATTGTACAAGGGAGGTACAGGAAAACTTGACCAGATGTAGGTTATTCAGAGGACATGGAGTATGGAGCACGGACAGAGAACAAAGAACAGAGACAATTTCCTCCAGCACATTGAGTAAAATGAGAAAAATAATGCCAAGAAAAAGGGCACCTGGGTGTAACAGGAGCGTTAACCACCAGTATTTCCAAGTGAAGCTCAATTGGTCCGCACTCATACGGAGGGGCAAGCGCTACCCAGGTCTTGACTGTGTACTGAGGAAGGCTGAAGGTCTTACCTCACACTTCCGCTTCCACACTGTGCTTCAGCACGACTGTTTTTGTTGCTGCGTCATAAGGGCATTTTTACCGTGTTAATATATGACGGACGCCAGCCTGGGCTCTCACCGCACCCACTGTAACTTCGGCCCTGGCTGCTGAACCTGCGTGTTAATAGATGACAGACGCTAGCCTGGTCTCTCACCGCACCCACTGTAAGTCTGGCAGCTGGACCTCCGTGTTAACAGATGGCTGACGGCAGCACTGGCTCTCACCGTTAGGGGCAATCAGGAGAGCTTCAAAATTCTCTAAAATATCAGATTTAGAAAAAGGTGATTTCTGTGAGGTTAAGTAGTGTCAAAAAGGGCTCCAGGGCTGGACACAAATTGCACAATTTGAGGCTTAAAATTTTCTGGGGCTGGAGTCACTATGGGGTCGCATCATTTGATCTCCAGGGGAGTCTGTCCCTAATCACTGAAGAAGGATTTGGAAGAAAAATGAAACCATTGAATTGATAGGCTGAATCAATCTCTGAAGCCATGAGGGCAAATGTCTTCTCAAATAAGAATTGTTTTTTGGATGATTAGGACATTTGTATTACGTATGTGGGTTTCAGACTAATTAACACATCTACACATGTAAAAAACACCTTTAAAAACTGCAGGGAGGGCTGTATGTTGTATGTTAACACACTTGAAAAAAAAGCAAAATGATAATAATGTAAAACTATAAATAAAACTTCCCTAAATAAATTCTGTAAACAAATGTCAGTTACCAAAAAATATACTAAATTACAGTCACTGTACAAAATAGCATAGTGCCACTTTGTGATCTGTGGATCATACAGGTTTAAGGGTCATGCTGTGGTACAGGACAGGTATAGTCAATGTCCAGTGAAACTAAAATGGTGGTTGAAAGACTCCTTTTTCCGTCAGTTTTTAAATCTGGGGGTCATGCAGGTTTGGGGCTCATGCTGTGGCCCAGGACAGGGATAGTCTATGTCCAGTGAAACTAAAATGGTGGTTGAAAGACTCCTTTTTGTGGCACTTTTTAATCTGTGGGTCAGACAGGTTTAATGGTCATTCTGGGGTACAGGACAGGTATAGTCAATGTCCAGTGAAACTAAAATGGTGGTTGAAAGACTCCTTTTTCTGGCACTTTTTAAATCTGGGGGTCATGCAGTTTTGGGGCTCATGCTGGGGCCCCAGGACAGGTATAGTCAATGTCCAGTTCAAGTAAAATGATGGTTCAAATCATACTGCCTTTCGGCACTTTTTAATTTGTGGGTGATGCAGGTTTAAGGGTCATGCTGTTGTACAAGACAGGGATAGTGAATGGTCTGTGACTTCTTTTCTGAGGCTTTTATAACCTAAGTGTGTTGCCCGAGATGTAGCACCTATCCATTTGACTGTTGTGGATGTTAATTCCAGCTTCTCCACCCTTTTTGGGGTTTGTAATAATGAAGGTGTTGTTCCTCTCACATAAGACTTTAATGGTCATCGGCGATAATCTATTATCGACTATCGGAAATCGTCTTGATATCGACTATCGACCCGATGACGATAGTCAACGTAATCGCTCATCACTAGTCTTTTACAGTCTCCTAACCGCAAAACCAGAAAAATGACCTTTTCGACAGTAAGAAATGATCATTTAAAATTTTTTTCAAGAGGACCATTTCTTTTTAAAGCGGAATGTGAAGTAGACCGGCAACTAATCCGTGACCTCGGCAATTGGGGCCACAACATCATCAGAGATCCATGCCTGATATATCTTGATGAAAGTCAAACGATCCACATTATCAGTGGAAAGCCGGATGCATTTGTCTGCAATGACTCCTCCAGCTGTGCTGAAGGTCCGCTCAGATATGACGCTGGCTGCTGGGCAGGAGAACATCTCTATGGCGTGGCGAACGAGCTCGGGCCATTCATCCATTTTGAATACCCAGAAGTCAATTGGGTCCGGAACTTATCCAAAAACATTGGTGTTGAGACGCAGATAGTCGTGCACCATGATCTTAAGCCGGTCTCTGTGTGGCGTATGTGTGCCCTACATTACAGGCATTGGTGAGGTGGTAAATAAAGATTGCCAGAGGTCACCCATTAGGCTTCTGTTATAATGCCTGCTGCTGCTACGGCTACTTGGTACTCTACTGCTGTCACGTTGCTGATGTTGTTCCAGCATGACATTTGAAGAACGTGAAGCAGACGCAATAGATGTCTCCAGTTGATCAATCAGCACGATCTCCAATTCCTGCATTTTACTCTCAATTTGGGTGGGTGGAAGGAAAGTGCTGAGTTTCGCTTTGTAACGGGGATCGAGGAGAGTGGCCACCCATTAACTGTTGTTCATTTTTATGTGAGGATCATGTTGGAGGAAATGGAGCATCCAAGCACTCATGTGAGAGATGAAGCCTTGATTTCCCAAGCCTTCCACGTATTCCTCCTCTGCCTCAAATCCATGCCAACCTTTTTCCAAGGCAGGGACATCGGTAACGTCGTGTCCAACCATACCTCATCCTCATCCTCCACTTCCTCCTCCTCAGCTTCAACACAGCCCTGATTTGCCTCAGAAGATTTACCCTGAGAGCTCAGGAGCTGCCTTGCACCAGCCCTGGGCCCCGAACCACCGCCTAACAAAGACCGATAAAGTTGTGAAACTGTCGGGCCTTCTGGATCCGACGGAGAGTAAGGCTCTGTGTCCGCATCTGTGTCCGCCTCCTCATCTATCGCTGGTGGGACCTGCTGTTTCCGAGTGTCCAACGCTTGGTTCAGAACTAAGATCACCACAATGCTCATGCTGACACGGGCCTTGTCCGCACTGACCATTTTGGTGGCTTCCGCAACACTCGCAAGGATGGTGCAGAGCTCTTTCACCTGCCTCCACTCTTGGTGGATCAACACCCCGAGGTCAGCACCGCTGCTTGTCAGGGCATGCACCACTTCGGATTGCGTAATGGCATTACGCTGCTGCCACAATCACTGGAGCATGTGGAGGGTGGAATTCCATCGTGTTGCCACGTCATCATTGAGACGGTTGATGGGGAGGCCCAGCTGACACTGTAACGCAGCCAGCCAGGACGAAGCAGGGTGCGAATAGCGGAAGTTTGAGCTCAGACCTCGAGCCTTCCTCAGCAGGCAGTTGAGACCCGGGTAGCGCTTTTGAAATTTCTGGATGACGAGGTTCATGATCTGTGCCAGGCAAGAGATGTGCTCCAGCCTACCGATCTTAAGGATCCGGAGATTTCGCCTATTATCGCACACCACCTTGCCTGGCACAAGGTTCTTGTCACCCAGCTACCGCTCGGTCTCGTTGTGGCCAGAGAGCCATCCCACAGCTCTTGACCTAGTGTG
Source organism: Phyllomedusa bahiana (assembly GCA_025379985.1). Classification (NCBI taxonomy): domain Eukaryota; kingdom Metazoa; phylum Chordata; class Amphibia; order Anura; family Hylidae; genus Phyllomedusa; species Phyllomedusa bahiana. The sequence goes on from JAODAL010085873.1 coordinate 5,496, forward strand.
TATGGACGGTCTCCAAGATGCATATTAATTTACAACACGGCTCGGTTCTCCTGGACAACGTTGATGTTACCTGACCATGGGGGAAAGAAACCCTAGCAACAATCCCTGCGGTTTTAAAGAGCAGTGCACTGGAGCCTGAGAGTCCACCGTCACCAACAGAGACGATGCCACCCAGGCTCACCCAGTGAGCTGTCCGGTAGATATAGCGGCCCATTACCGTGCTTACTATCGACAAGTATCAGTGGCCAGATTGACTTGCACAGACACAGATGCAGACACAGCGTTGGAGAATTTTAGGATGACACGTGCTGGCACAGGGCAGGGAACATATTTTTTTTTTTTTTTTATTTTTTTATTTCGGGAATAGAACTGCCTTCTCAGCATCTGTAATGGGGCAGGCAAAGCCATGATGTGGGGAACCATCTGTGTCCACCAGAACGGAAGAGTGCAACATTTCAAGGCCACAAGCCTGGGCAATGCCGACATTCAGGCTTTGCTAATGGTATGAGTTTTGGGTTAAAAGTGCTTCTTCTGCTCCCAAACCTGGTAGACAGAAGACTGGCTTTAGACTGGCCACTCTAGCTGGCGTGCAGGTCACACTGTGGAAGTGAGAAGGGGTAGGGATGGGTCTCTGGGGCGGTGAGTGACTGGTTCTCGGAGTATGGTGAGGCTGAAGCGAGATGATCTTTTCTCATGATGCTGATGGACATGGGCAGACATGAGAACGCTGGTTTTGGAAGTGGCGGAGGAGGAGGAGGCGAGACAGAGGGTGTGACAGTGGTTGGATAGCCTCAGGACTAGGTGTGCGGCCGATTTTCTCTTCGCAAGTGTTCCTCCATTTCAAACTCATGCAATTTGCTGCATGTGACTAAATTGATGGGTGAGTGGTATAAACACTTTAGATCTTCCTCTAGTGATGGCTTTATTGGCAAAATGCGGCAATATGACGAAATCTGAGGCTTGATCAGAAAAATGCGCCGAGGCTTCAAGGTCCTGGACCTTTGACGCGATAAGCGATGAGCTGGTGTTTCGCTGATGCATGGTTGGTCGAGAATAATCATCAGCAGGCACTTGTGCGACCGCAACCTCTCCCTTTTCGAGACGGACCCCATTCGTCTTCCAATCATCGTCAAGTGATGAAGTAGCTTCGAATCCCCCCCGCGAGCAAATTTCTGCTGAAAAGACCGTTGTAATCTCATAATGGCATCATCATCCGTCAACAGCACAGGTGACTGTTCCTCATCCTGACATTCTATATCCTGAAGCTTGTGGGCTACAAGCAACGCACTGCAAGGCATTGCCGACTCGCTGCGGTGATTTTGCGGCGACTGACCGGCTCCTTACATCCTCCTCTGATGGCTATCAACGATTGGGCGTCCAGAGCAGTACTAAAGCCAGTTCCTCTTTGCCTCTTGATCTTTTGTGAAATGCCTTTTAACCCCAACCGCATTGTGTCACCAAAGATTGTCTTCAAAATGGATAAGTCCACAGTGTGGGTACGTACAAGTTGACATTTGGCCTGCCTCACAAGGGAACCAGACCCAGCGAGAGACAGGCACTAACAGTTACCTGCAACTAGTTAATCGATAGTGTATGACTTGCATGTTTTCTGCAGCAGTGGAAAGAGCACATTCATCATCGACCTCTATAGCCTCCATGTCCCAACACCATTCTTTTGACTCGCTTACGCACCAGTAGTAAAATTTAAAAGGTATAGAATTAAGCGTTTTTCTCATCTCTTTTGAGAAATTGTACTGCAAAGAATGGCAAATCATAGTATTCCTTACATTCCCTCACAATTTCAACGACACAACTTAGGATTAGAAACAGATTTGGTATCCCTATCAAATATGCTGTGAAATGTGGACCAGTGGAAGAATCAACACACCACAACCCCCCCCCAAATGCCCCCCCCCCCAACCCCCCCCGCCCTCAACTAGTTTCTTCTCAGTCCTGAATTGTATACAACTGCCCAGTAGGACCTAGCAGTTTTAGTTTTTTCAATCAACTATCGTACAAGTGCACGATTTTGCGCCAAACTAGCAGACGCAACTGAGGTAATATGTACTGAAAAATTAATGGATTACTATATGCCGTTTTGGCCCACTGACAACAGGCGGCAAATGCTAAAATAACTGTAACCCCAATGTTGCGTACAAGGTGCTATTAGCAAAAACCAAAATGCAAGAACAAACGAGAGATCGCTCAACTACCGTATACTGAATGTATGTTGCCCCTTGGGCACTCCTACGGCTCAGCGTTTCCTCCATCCTAAGACTGAGCTGCCGACATAGCAGTCTACCTGCAAACAGGAAACCTGAATCCCCAGGAGCGATCACGTGAGTGACAGCTCCATGGAAACAGACGAATGTCCAGGTGGAGGATAAAAAACGCTTTATTAGAACCAATATAAAATAGAAGCCACACGGACAAAAAACAGACGCGTTTCGGACGTAAATGCCGCCCTTGCTCACTGTTACAAAAACACTGACAAGCACAAAGTGAAATATACAACTTTAGAAAAATTAGATGAATGAGATATGGCAGTTTTACAACGCTGATATGTAGCACCAATTACTATAAAATATCTATAACCCACTTGGTGTACAAGTGCAGGATTTGTGCCAAAATGACACACACTGAGTGAAATAGAACTATTTAAAAGTTATATGGATTACATATGGCGGTTTTGGCACCACTGACAACAGGCGCCAGTTACTATAAAATATCTGTAACCCAATTTGCGTAGAAGTGCATGATTTGCGCCAAACTGAGATGCACTGAGTGAAATAGAACTATTTAAAAGTTATATGGATTACATATGGCGGTTTTGGTACCACTGACAACAGGTGGCAGTTACTATAAAATATTTGTAACCTAATTTGCGTATAAGGGGGCAATTGGCAAAAAACTGGGACGCACAGACACCAATAGAAATGCAAAAACAAAAGGGACAATTTCACCTCAGGTGAACCATGTGAGTTAAGGACAGGAGAGACTAGGCTGCACATCATCAACCCTGCTTCCCCCCCCCTCCCTCCTCCACAACAACACCCACCTCCGCTGCCCACAGCACTAGATTTCTGTACAAGTCTCTCTCTACCTAAATCAGAACTTAAATTCTCTAATCTAACTATATCTGAAGCTTCGCACCGACAAGGATGGTTTTCAGTGTAAAAGAAGACTGTCTCTCTGAGCTGTGACCACGGCTATTGGGACAGGCAGTGAGACGTGTTGCTCTGTAGGGAGATCAGTCAGAAATTAGGCTGAACAGGAAATGGAGTCGCATACATAAAATGAGGTCATGTGATTTTTGCAGCCAATGAGATCCATACACTGCCCAATCATGACATTGTACACCCAGCTCACCCTGCTCTATGCTCTTCGCTGATTGGCTGGCCGCCAAAATTATAGGAAGAGCTGAAAAAGGCCTGATTGTTAACGTGATAATGATGATCGCTACGATATTCAAGTAAACTATTGCATCATTGCTTAACACCGATAAACGTAAAAATCGTGCCAATTTCAACTTTTGTCGGTAGTATCGCTCATCCCTAATGCTGTGTTGTGAAGCTATGCTTCTCTCAGAGAAATAGTTCATAATAAAGTGTAATATTAACCACTCTGGATCTGTTGTAAAGAGCAGAGGTTCCCAACCCTAGTCCTCAAGGCACACCAACAGGTCATGTTTTGTGGCTTTCCTTATCATATAACAGGTGAAGTCGTTATTGTCAGTGCATTCTGCACAGGTGATATCATTATTGTCAGTGCATTCTGTGGGAGATCCTGAAAACATGACCTGTTGGTGTGCCTTGAGGACTGGAGTTGGGGAACACTGGTATAGAGCCACAAGGACTATGGCATGTGAATAAGGTGTAAGGTCACCTTCTCACTTAGCAGTATTTTTGTTAATTTTGTTCTGTATTAGCATTAGTACTTCAAAACCAGGTTTTTATTTTTTCCCTGCTTAAGATTTTACTTTTGGCTTATAGATACTGATGAAAAATACAGCCAAGTAAAAGTGGACTGGTTTTAAACACAGTGGCTCACATTTACTATTGCTGTCTAAAACTTAGACGGCATTAACTTAGGCAGTATAAAAATGCTGGATTTTTCATAGCGGCTCATGCTGTTTGATCATTTTTGTGTTTCTTTAGATTTGTCTTCCTCTTTTAGACCAAATGTTAGTTGTCATATTTTCTACTCCTGAATTTTGGCATATTTTTAGTCCAATTTTTGGCCCAGTGTGTCACTTTATGGCCAGGACGCCTTTTAAATTAAGCATGGTCACTTTTAGTGAAGACATGTCCCCCATGTAGTAGAGGTTGCAAAAAGTGCCTAAAACCCTATGACAAACTGTAATGTGCTGTGCCAAAAATGCACCACTTTTTGGTGTATTTTATGATACATTTCTTTTGCAATCACAATATAAAACGTCGGCCATTATTTTTCAGGACTTTCTTCAATTCTTCATGTCAATTTTAAAAGTTTTTTTTGTTTTTCAACCACGGCATCAGCCACAGCAGCAGCATGAGGTCAGACAGTGGCACAATGACAGTGTGTAGGTCACGGCAGCAGCCACAGCAGCAGCATGAGGTCAGACAGTGGCACAATGACACAGTGTGTAGGTCACGGCATCAGCCACAGCAGCAGCATGAGGTCAGACAGTGGCACAATGACACAGTGTGTAGGTCATGGCAGCAGCCACAGCAGCAGCATGAGGTCAGACAGTGGCACAATGACACAGTGTGTAGGTCATGGCAGCAACCACAGCAGCAGCATGAGGTCAGAGTGGCACAATGACACAGTGTGTAGGTCACGGAAGAAGCCACAGCAGCAGCATGAGGTCAGACAGTGGCACAATGACATTCTGGAGGTGGCAAAAACAGGAGTAGGCCACAAGAGTGGGCAAGACACGTGTGTAGGGCACGGCAAGCAGCCACAG
>JAODAL010085874.1:0-10439 GCA_025379985.1 Phyllomedusa bahiana
CAGCGGGCTTTAGGTCAGAAAAGTGGCCAATGACTTTTCTGGGGGTGGCAAAACAGGAGGAAGCCACAGAAGGGACAAGGATGAGAGGGGTTTGGAAAGGGTGGCAGCAGCATAAAGGGTCGGGGCATTGGCCCAATAAAATTCTAGAGGTGGAAAAACAGGGGGAAAAGCCAACGAAGGGACACAATGCCTGAGACCCGGGGTCATGGGGGAAAGCAGCATGAGGTCAAGCATTTAAATTTGACATTTGGGGGTGACAAAACGGGAGGAAGCCCCCCAGAAGGGAACAAAAAAATGAAAGCGGGGGTCAGGGCGGCAGGCAGCAGGGGGGTCAGGCAGGGGCCACAATGAAAATTCGGGAGGGGGCAAAAAACAGGGGGAACCACAGAAGGGCAAAAGGCCCGGAAGGAGGTCAGGGTGGAAGCAGGCTGAGGTCGGGCAGGGGGGCACAAGGGACATTCGGTAGGGGCAAAACAGGGGGGAACCAAAACAGGGGGGCCACAAGGGTGGGGACAGGTCAGGGGCAGCAGCCCCTGGGGGCCCGGCAGTGGCAAAAAAACATTTGGAGGTGGCAAAAAAAGGGGGAACCACAAATGGACAATGTCTGAGAGGGGAAGGCCCCTGGGCGTCAGCACCTTGGGTCGGGCAGGGAACAATGACATTTTTGAGGGGGCAAAACGGAGGACCCAAAAGAAGGGCACAATTTTTTTTTGAAGCGGGGTCACGGGGGCAGCAGCATGGGGTGGGGAAGGGCTTGGAAATGACTTTTCTGGAGGTGGCAAAACGGAGGAACCACAAAGGGCCCAAGGGACTAGAGCGGGGGTCACCCCGGCAGCAGAATGATCAGGCGGGGCCACAATGACTTTTCTAAAAGGGGGAAAAAAAAAGGGGGGAAGCCTTTTTAAGGGCCACAATAAAAGGAGAGCGGGGCCCAGGGGCGGGGCACCCCATGGGTCAGGCAGGGGCCACAAGACATTCTAAAAGGGTTGGCAAAACAGGGGGAAGCCACAGAAGGGCACAATGACTGAACGGAGGTAGGGCGCAGCAGCATGAGGTCAGAAATGGCACAATGACTTCTGGGGGGGCCAAAACGGGAAAGGAAGCCACAAATGGAAAAAAGGACTGAGAGCGGGGGCACGGTGCAGCACCTGGGGTCAGGCAGTGGCACAATACTTTTGGGAGGTGCAAACAGGGGGAAAGCCACAGAAGGGCCCACAATGATGGAGCGGGGGTTCACGGAAAAAAAAAGAAAGCATGGGGTCAGGCTTTGGCACAAGACATTCTAGGGGGAAAAACGGGGAAGCCCAAAAGAATGGAACTTTTGACTGAAAAAGCGGAGGTCCGGCGTCGCAGCTTGGGGTTCAGGCAGTCCCAAAATGACATTCTAAAAGGTGGCAAAAAAAGGGGGAACCCAAAAGAATGGCCAATGTTTAGAGCGGGGGTCAGGGCGGCGAAAGAAATGGGCCCAGGCAGGGGGCAAAAATGCATTCTGGGGGGGCAAAAAAAGGGGGAACCCAACAGAAGGCAAAATTGATGAGAGGGGAGGTCCCGGGGGCGAAAACGGGAATTGGGGGGGTTTGGAAAAAAAGCCTTTTCCCGGACCGGGCTGTGCTGTGGGGGGGAACCCAAAGGGGGGGAAAAAACTCTGCCGGGTGAAGCTATTTTCCTCCTGGACTAAGCCTTTTGGCTGGACTATCCCATCTGAGGAGTACCCCTTTTCCATCGGTTTCCCCCGGGGGGGGCACCCCCCGGGGGGGGGGGTTTGGACGCAGGGGCCCCGGTCGTGACTCAAAAACTGGGGAATAACGGTGGGGGAAAAAAGGGGCTTTTTTTTCGGGCTGTGTTTGTGCTTTGTGCTAAATTTTAAAAACCCACCTTTTTTCCCCCCTGGGGAAGGGGGTTTTTGGGGACTGTTCCAAGGACCCCCTTTACCATCTGGGTTGGGGGCCCCCCGGGAATTTATCACCTGCCTTCCGGGGGGGTGGCGGGCCCCCCATTTTGGGCCCGGATTTGGCCTGCATTATGGAACAGCAAGCGCGGAGCCCCCGCTCCCCGGGTTTTTTGCCGGGGGGGGGCGGGGCTGAGATAAAACCCGGGCCGGGGGCCCCTTTTGGTTTTTTCCCCCAAAGGTGCCCGGGTGAAGCCGCCCCCGGGGGGGAATTGGGGGTGGCCGGGGCGGCAAGCACCCCCCCAGACCCGGGAGAGCCCCTGGGGGAATGACAACTATGCTGAAGTTGGGGAGGGGGAACCCTGCGCAAGGAGAGGGGGGGGAAAACCCTTTGGTGGGCCCCGCTATCTCCGTTTCTCTGGCCGTTTCCATGGACGGGGACAGAGAATTCCCGGTTTAAGGCTGGACCGCAAGGGGCCCCGGGCACCAAAGGGATCAGATGGCTTCTAAAACCCGGGGTCCCTTTTCAGAGGTAATTAATAGCCTGAAAAGGGACCTGCAAGAATTGGGAGGGGGAAAGGGAAAAATATCCTGGGGGGCGCGGGGGGCCCCTTCAAAGGGAACTAACTGAACGATCAGCGCTTCCGCGGGATGCCCTGGGGGGTCGCGGCCCCACAGGATGGGGGTCGGGCACATGGAGCGCGGCTGGTCCCAGAAGGGAGGGCAACCCCCGGAAACCCGCCCCCTTTTTCCCCCGAAAACCCCGCCCTGATGTCCCGGGAATGGGGGGGTTTTCCGTACAGCCCCTGCGATGCAGCGCTGGCAGGGAACGGCCCCCCGGGGCCGTCGGGTTCGCGCCATGAAGACGCAGGACCGGAATTTTCGTGGGCCAAAAAAGGGAAATGACGAAAACGGGAAACCCGACCGGTGCGGGAGCGGATACTGGGGGCCCTGCGGGGTGCCAGACCCTCCGGGGGGCCCTCTTAAAAAGGGCAAAAAACCTTTTCGGGGGTTAAATAATTTAAGGGGGAGACACTGCAAAGGGGGGCGTGTCCTTACACATATGATGACGTCCGGGGGGGGTTGGGCAAGAGCCGGGGGGGGGCCCCGGAGAGTGGCGGGTGCCTTATGGGGGAGCCTCCCCCCGGGGCCCGGGAAAGGGGCAGGAAGAGGCACGCCCCCCTTTCCGATCCCCGGGAAAAATTCCCAGTTTAAAATAAAGGGGGAATAAGGGGGGAATCAGCAAGATAAAGCATTGGGATACAATCACAGCAACTTCACAGGTGCCAGCAAGTAAAAAGCTTTTAATCAAGGCATTCCCCGGGGCTGGGCCGGGTTTTCATCTGGGGAAACCCGGGAGGGGGGCTGGTTTTCGGGAATAAATGCCCCCCCGCCTTTTGTCAAAGGGGAAGAGGGCATAAGACCAGGGAAACCCAATTTTTTTTGGCTCCTTAAGGGAAATACGATGCTGGTTTCCCTTGCCGGGGGCCGGGGCCCGGCCTTTGGGGGCGAGGATTTTTCCCGAAGGGGAAAGGGGTTTTTTTTTTTTTTTTTTTTTTCCCTTGTAAGAAGAATAAAAAAAAAAGAAAAAAGAAGAAAACGGGGATGGGTCCCCGGGCCCGGGTTTGGGCTTTTGGGCCCTCAAAGAATGGGGACTGCAAACTCCTCAGAACCCCCCTCCACCGCGGGGGCCCGTGCCGGGAATAGGGGGGCTCTGGGGTACGGGGGGGGTTTGGGGGGGGGAAAACATCCTTGGGAAAAGCGGGCTCTTGAAACCCCGGGCCTGGTAACAAGGCTTCAGGTGATGGGGCCCCCCCAGGGGACAGGAAAGGTTTTGTAACACCCCCAAGAGGCTTCCTGACCAAAGGGGGGGCGTCCCAAAAAAACCAGGTTCTCCCTGAAGGGGGGGGGTTTCCTAAGATAAGCAAAAACGGGGTGAACCCCCCCGGGGCGCTGGGGGGGGAGATGGGACCGGGGGAGGGATCCCCAAAAAAAATTCAAGGGCCCGGCCCCTAAGGGGCAGCCAAAAACCCAGGGCAGGGGGAGAAGAGGGTCCTTTGGGGACATAAAAATGGGAGGAAGGGGGGGAATTCTGCCCCCTCAATGATGCAGAAGTGGTTTTCCATGGATACGGCTGATCCCAGATGTGGAATTGAAGGGAAAAAATAAGGAAAAGCAAAAAAGGTATGGCCAGGTGGGGCCCGGGTAACACCTTTGGTTGCGAAAGGGGGGGGGTCCATCTGGGGAGGACCCCGCCCCCTCAGGGAGCTGGTCTCCCTCAAAATAAACAGAGGAGCTACGCTAGCGTGGCCAGGGGGGACGGGGCCTTCACCCGCCTTACCAGCAGGAGCTGGGGGTTTCGGTTTTTCAGCCCCTCGTCTGGTTTTCCCTGAAGAAGGCGGGGAGGGCGGGCCCTTTAAGGGGGGAAAAATGGGGCCTCTCTTTCTGGAACGAGAGATTTGGATTGGGGGCCTTTTCCCAGAGAACCCCAACCCGGGGGGGAAATTACATGGGGGCTTCCCAAAAGGAGGCCAAACGGAGGCCGTAGGAACGTGGGTTGGGTATCTGGGGGGGCTGTTGGGGGGCCCACCTCGATCTAGGGTTTTTGGAGTGTCCGGGGATGCTTTCACGCAAGCGACATCTTTGCGTGAGCCACCCCCCAAAGGGGGCCCCGGTTTTGATGTCATTTTTGTTCGGCCCGAGGGTTTTGGCTCTTCTGGTCGAATTTTTGGGCTGGGCCAAACTCCGCCCTGAAAGGTTTTCATTTCTCGGGGCGACCAAACCCGCCCCGAGCGGGGGGTGAAAAGGGGGACCGTTATTACCCAAAAATGAACTCTCTCTTGGTTTCGACACATGACTTGGGTGGGCACTTTTTGGGGAAATCATTGGGGGGCCCCGAGAAAAAAAAAAAGAATTTGGTAAACTGGTCAGGTGCTTGGGAAAATTTTCAGTTAAAGACGCCTCCTAAGGGGACGGTTGCCCATAACCCTCGGCCCCCCTTCCTTGGGGAGTCGGATCCCGGTTTCACAGGGGGCCCGAAAACTTTGCCACAAGTGTGGGAGTCCAGGCCCCTTCAGCGCAGGTGCGGGGCAGGGAAAGGGGCCCCCTTTCGGTGCGGGGGGGCTTTTGGGGTGCCCCCTGTGGCCAATTTCGCTGTCACCCTTTGTGGGGACCTTGGGCACCCGTTTAGCCTTGTCCGCCCTCCCCCTTTCCCAAAGCGTTGCCGCCCCCCGTGGAGGAGGGGTCTCTGCAGGGGGAAAGGGGCCACGGCGGAAAGGGGGCGGGGCTGTGGGGGAACACGGGGCCCTCCAGGGGAGCGCCCCCTGGAGAAGGGGCCCGGAGAGTAAGGGGACCCGGGGGGCCCCTGGGCCCCCCTCAGGGCCCCGGCCCCCCTGTAGCTGAACCCCAGCGGAGGTGAACTGAAACGGGGGAAGAGCGGGGGGAGCGTGAGGGGGGCCTTCCCCCAAAGGGTCCTGTATGAAGATTCCTTTTAGCCATAGGGGAAAGGGGAAAAAAAAAAGAAAAAGAGCGCAGGGGCAGAGGGGGGAAAGGGGGGGGGGCCTTTAAAACCCCCTTTCCCCGACCTCCCGGGCCCGATACCTAAGGAAGGCATTCCCCTTTTCCCCCGGTAGTCCTCTCGAATAAGTTCCTGCACTGGAGGGGACCCCCCCTCCCCTGGTGAGGGCGGGCAAATGCGGCGGACAAAGGGGATTGGAGGTGGGGCCTCAGGGGGAGCCACTCTCGGCCACTGGGGACAAGGTTTTCCTCAGGGAGGGGGGGTGGCCCCCACCTGCTGGTGGGGAAAGGTGAAGCCATGGGCCCCCTCGTCTGCCGAAAAACCTGGCCAAGTTTGAAGGGTTCCCCCTTTAGCCCCCCCCCCAAAACAATTTGAAAAACAGAAATAAAACCGGAGGGTTAAAATAACCCCCCCTTTTTTGGGGGGAAACCCCAATTTGGGGAATGATAAAAAAAGAAAAAAATGATAAAAGGGGTGGTTTTAAAAAGGAAAAAAGGGAAAAACCCTGGAATTGGAGGGGTTTTTCAAATTTATAAGGGGGGGTTTTGGAGGGTTTTTTTTCCGGTTTTCAGCATTTTATAATTTTTTTTTTTTTTTCATTCTTTTAGCTATTTTTTTTTGTTTGGTAGTAGGGAGGGCTCCCCCTAACTCCACACCCAAAAATGCGAGCCCTCTCCGTTGGGCGGCCTCCATTAACGTACCAGTTTAAAATCGGATGCGGCACATATCCTTTTTTATTTTTTCCCCGGGCCCCGTTAAGCCCACTTTTTTTTTTTTGCAGGGGGAAACCCGGGTGAATTTCCTTTCAACGGGGACGAAGGCCCGGGGGGAGTGGGGTGCTTTTGGGGCCCTTTGTTCTGGCCCTTGCAGTCGAGCCCCCTTTTTTCCGGGGTGGCGGGCCCTTTTTAACCCCGGGGCCCGGTTTAAAAGGGAAACGGGGTTTTGGGGGTTAGAGGGGGGTGCTGGTTATCGACGCCGAATGGACGGGAGAGGGTACGTCCCCATCAACCCTCTATGCTCCCCAGACCGGGGGGAGCGCAAAAGCCCGTTCAAAGAAGGGGAAGCCCCTTTTTTTTACTACCGTCAGGGGGGTTTTTTTGGAGGTGATTTTTAAAAACCAAAAACGAGGCCTTCAATAGGGGGGCTCCAAGATTGCCTGGGGTATGGGCATTGGGTTTCTCCTTTTAAAACTAGCCTCAATGTCGCCCGGTTGGGCCTCCCCCAAACGGGGCTCCCCCCGGTACCCCGGGGACACCTTTTTTTAGGGGTATTTTAGGGCCCCTATGACAGGTTTTTTTTTTTTTTTAAGGGGCCCTTTTTTTGTCACCGGTGTCCGTGACGGGAAGGGGGAATTCTCCGTTTACCCTTTTTATTTCTTTTTTTTTGAAACGTTTTGGGACTCCGCGGGTGGGGAGGGGGAAATGGAGGCTGAATTCGTTTCCTGGGAAAAACAGTGTGAGAAAAATTTCCCTTTTAGGGCTTTCTTTAGAGGGCCCGGTAACCTTTAAAAAAGGTCTCTGCGGCAGTAAGGGCCCAGTGGGGGGAGATGTTTAACCCTTACCGCCGGGGCCCGTTTTGGCCCCTCTGACAAGCCCCTTTTTTTTTAAAAAGTCATGTGTCACTTTATGTGAAAAATAACTTTTTGGGGGGCTTTAACCTATCCATGTGATTCAGAGACTGTTTTTTTCGTTTACACATTTTTGCTATAAAATGTATGAAAATTTTGGGCCCAAAAAAGGTTTTTTTATTTTTGAAAAAATATCAAATTTTGGTGAAAAATTAAAAATTTACCAATTTTAAAATTCAAAATTTCTGCATTTAAGACAGATAGTTAAATTCCCTCCAAAAAATTTTTTAACTAGCATCTCCCAATAGGGTCTCTTTTTTTGGGCATCATTTTTTAAATTTATTTTTTTTTTTACGACTTGGGGGGTTTTTAAATTGGAAAAAAATTTTTAAAAAATTTTCAAAAAAAATTTTTGCAATATAAAATTTTTTAGGGCCTTCCATTTCTAACTGACTTTGTTTTGAACTTTTTGGGTTAGATACCCCCATAAATACCTCATTAAGAAACTACCCCCCTTTAAAGTTTTTCAAAAAAAGCATTTAGAAAGTTTAAAAACCCTTTAAAGGGGTTTTCACAAAAATTTAAAGCAAAAGTGGAAGTAAAATTTAAAAATTTTTCCTTTTTTTTTTTGCAGTTTTCAATATTTATCATTTTTTAAAAAAAATTTAGGGTAAATGTGATCGGGAAAAAATCAAAATTTTTTTTTATTCCCCTTTTCGGGCTTTTTAAAGGTTTCCCCAATGGGGCCCGTGCTTTATTTTGGCTTTCCAAAACCCAAAATTTAGGGGGAAAGCACCAAAGGCCTCGGGGGCCTCTTTTTCCCTTACAATTTTTTTGGGGCCATTTCAGGTTTGGGGACACCCAAGGGTTTCCAAAAAACTTTTAAAAAAATACCCCTAAAAAGACCCATATTGGGAAATACCCCCCCTTAAGGAATATTTCCAGGGGGCAGTGAGTATATGGGAACCCCAAAAGGCGTTTCAAAAATTTTTTTTTTGGCGTTGGGCTCTGAAAAAAAAAAATTATTTTTTTTTTCCAATAATCTCTTTTTTAGCTGAGAATTTTTTAATTTTTAAAAGGAATCGGGGGAAAAAACCCCAAAAAAAGGGGGGCCCAAATTTTTCCCTTCCGTTGGGCCCAAATACCCTACATGGGGGTGGAAAACTCTTTTGGGGGCGCAGGGCGGGGGTTTCAAGGGGGGGAGTGTTTTTTGGGTTTTTGGCCCGCAAAGATATTGGTGGGGCCTTGTCGCATTTTCCCAAAGCCCCCAAATACTAAAAACAGGGGAAAACCCTTCCAGAAGTTGCTCCTTTTTTGGATTAAACCCCCTGGGTCTCACCAAAGGGGTTTTTTTGCTTTTTGGGCGCACAGGTTTCCGAAAGTTTTTTTTTAGAATTGGGTCAGGGAAATGGGGGGGGGAAAACCGTTCCCATTTTTTTTTGGGTTCATTTTTACAGTTTCGCCTTTCGGGATAAAATGAGGGGTTTAATTTTTCCCCATGGGGGTCGGTACAATTACAATATAAAATTTTTTTTAGTTTTTTATGTTTTATTATTTTTACACAATAGAAAAATTTTTAAAAAAAGGCTTTTTTAAGGTTTTTTGTATTCTGCCAAGCCATACTTTCTTAATTTTTTGATAGGGAGCGGCTTGGGGGTTTTTTTTTAAAGATGAGTTTTTTTTTTATTGAACCATTAGGGGGCATATGATGCTTTGATAAACTTTTTTTTTGGGTTTTTTGGAGGCATTTTGCAAAATACAGAAATTTCCGGGAATGTTTTTTATTTTTTTTTTTACAGCCAAATGTGCGGTTTAATAAAATTCTATTTTTACTCACGGGTTGATACATTACAGCGAAAACCACTTTTGTAAAATTTTTTTTAAGGGTTTTACTCCCTTTTCCCACAAAAAAACTTTTATTTAAAAGGAAAAACCTTTTTTGCTTCACCGCGGGTCTAAAACCCTTTTAAATTTTTTATTTTTCTTTTTTAGGAGCTGTTTTAGGGTTTTTTTTTTGGGCGGGTTGAGTTGACTTTTTTATTGGAAAATTTTTTTGGGGGGACAGGGGCCCTGTTTATGACCCTTTTTAAAATTTTTTTTTTTGGAAAGGTAAAAAAAAAATACTGCAACCCTTTCAGGGGTTTTTTTTTTTAAATTTTTAAAATGGGTTTTTCACCGTGGAAACCCGTGACATTTGTTTTACTCGGGGGTTGAGACGTTTTGGGTGATACCCAATTATTTTGTTTTTTTATTTGAAAGCAATTTTTTAAAAAAAAAAAGGGTTTTTTATTTGTAAAAAAAAATTTTATGCATCGCTATCTTCAAAAGCCAAATTTTTTAATTTTTTCCGTTTACGAGCTGTGAAAAGGGACTTTTTTTTTGGGGGATAATTTGGCTTTTTAAATTTTGCATCACTTTGTTGTTGATATGGTTTTTTTTTTCCCTTTTACTCCATTTTATTGCTGCAGGATGAAAAAAAATCGCTTTTCCCTGTACTTTTTTTTGGGGTTTTTTTTTTTCGGCGTTCACCTAGGGGTTTAAAAATTATCATGACGTTTTAAGGGGGGGTCGTTTAACCCAGGGGCTTTTACCAATTGGGAAACTTTATTTTTTTTTTGATCTTTTTTAGGGCATTGGCGTTTGTAAAGGGGGAAAAAGGGGGTGCGTGGTTTTTTTTTTTTTTTTTGTGTTGTGTTTTTTTTTACATTTTTTTTTAACTTTTTCATACTTTTTACACTTTCCCCCCCGGGGAAATTTCAGAACGATTTTGTTAATCCCTTCAAAGCAATAGGAAAAACAGCAACGCTTATTTCTGATCCTGGGCTTTCCCTGGGAAAAGTCTGTCACCTGCCCACAATTTCAAATTTTGGGCAATTTGTGACTCAAAAAAAACAACCCATGGTCATTCAGGCCGGTTCCGGGAGGGGGGGCCCCGGGACCGGGGTTCAGCGCCGGTACTGCGCCGTGATTTTAGGGCGGGGGGGAGGGTCATCCTGCCGCCCCCAGCCGCCTGTCCGACCCGATGTCGCGAACGGGGGGGTTAATCCCCCCGGCCGGAAATAACTCCGGGGCCCTGGGGGATGCGGCTGGGTGCCAGCGGTAATAAAACCGCTGGGTTTCCCTCCCCGATCTTGCGCGCTTTCCCCTTGTGAGGCGCAAAAATTTAGCTTGACGTACTCATACGGCAATTTGCGGGAAAAAACCCCCCCCGACATTGCCGATGAGTACGACAAATGCCCGGGAAGGGGGTTTAAAAAAAAGAGCAGCGAAGTTCTTCCCCAGCTTCGACCTCGAACACTGACAGTTTTCCGCCTGTAAACGGGCCCGGGGAGGAAACTCGAGAGGGGGGGCTTGGGGGCCGGTTGGGGGGACCCCGAGGAACTCCAAGGAAAGCTCTTTCCCGGAAAGGGGCCATACGATAGACACTCCTTTTTTAGTTCCTTTAGGGGATTTGGGGGTACTGCTCC
>JAODAL010085875.1:0-10439 GCA_025379985.1 Phyllomedusa bahiana
CCCAAAAATTTAAAAATTTTTTTTTAAAAAAAAGGGGGGCCCTTTTTTTTTCCCCCCAAAAAACCCGTTTTTCCCCCCCAAAAAAAATTTTTTTCCCCCCCCCCTTTTTTCCCTTTTCCCGGGGAAAACTTTGGGTTTTTTTAAAATTTTTTTTATTTTTAATTCCTTTTTTTTTTTTTCCCAAGGGGAAAAAATTTTTTTTTTAAAAAACATTTCCCCAAAAATTTTTAAAATTGGGAAAAAAAGGGTTTGGGGTCCCCCCCGGTTTTAAAATTTTTTGGGGGGGGGCCCCTTTGGGGGCCCCAAAAAAACCCGTAAAATTTTTCCCCCAAAAAATTAAATTTTTTTAAAAAAAAAAACCCCCCTGGGTTTTTTCCCCCGGTGGGTTATAAAAGGGGGGGGGGGGGTGGGGGGAAAAAAAAAAAATTTTTTAAAACCCCCCCCCCAGGGGGGGGGGAAAAAAAAAACCGGCCCCCCCACCCCTTTCCCCCTGGGAAAAAAACCCCCCAAAAGGGGAAAAAACCCCCCTTTTTTGGGGGTTTTTTCCCCCCCCCAAAAAAAAAAAACCGGGGGAAAAAAAAAAAAGGGGGGGGTTTAAAGGTTTTGGGGGGGGGGGGGAAAAAAAACCGGGTGGCCCCGGGGCGGCCCGGGGGTTTAAAGGGTTTAAGGGGGGTTTTTTTTAAACCAAAACCCCCAAAAGGGGGCCCCGGGGGAAAAACCCCCCCCCCCCCTTTTAAAATTTTAAAACATTTTGGTTTTTTAAAAAACCCCAAATTTCCCGGGGGGGGGGGTTTTTTTTTTCCCCCCAAAGGGGGTTTTTGGGGAAAAAAAGGGGGGGAAAAATTTGGGGCCCCCCGGGGGTTTTTCCCCCCCCCGGGGGGGGAAAAAAAAAAAAACCCCCCCGGGAAAAAAACCCGGGGGCCCCTATGGGTTTTTAAAAAAGGGGGGTTCCCCGCCCGGGGGGGGGAAAACCCCTAAAACCCCAAGGGGGGCAAATCCCGGGGGAAATTTAAAAAAATTCCCCTTAAATTTTTTCCCAAAAAAAATTTTTAAAAAAAAAATTTAAAAAAAAACCCCCCCTTTTTTGGGGCCCCCCCCGTTGGGGAAAAAATTTTTTTTTTTTTTTAAAAATTCCCCCAAAAAGAAAAAAAACCCCCCCCCCTTTTTTTTTTTTTTTTTAAACCCTAAAAAATTTTTAAAAAAGATTTTGGGGCCCTTTTAATTTAAAATTTTTTAAAAAAAATTTTTTTTTTTTTCCAAAAAATTTTTTAAAAAATTTTTTTTTTTTTGCTTAACCAAAATTTTAAAAAACCCTTTTTTTCCCCCTTTTAAAAAATTTTTTTTTCCGGTTTTTTTTTTTCCCCCCCAAAAAAAAATTTTTGGGGGGTTTTTCCCGAAAAAACCTTTTTTAAAAAAATTTTTGTTGGGTTTTTTTTTCCCCAAAAAAAATTTTTCCTTTTTTTAAAAAAAAAAAAAAAGGGGGGGGCCCCGTTCCCCCCTTTTGGGGTTTTTTTGAAAACCCCGGCCCCCAAAAAAAAAAACCCCCCTTTGGTTTTTGGGGGTTTTTCAAAATTTTAAAAAAAAAACCCAAACCCCTTTCCCCAAAATTTTTTTGTTTCCCAAACAAAAAACCCTTTTTTTAAAAAGGGTTTTTTCAAAGGTTTTTTTTAAAAAAAAAAAATTTTTTTAAGGGGTTTTTTTTTTGGGGGGGGGGGGAAAAAAAAAAAAAAAAAAACCCCAAAAAAAAAAAAAAAAAAAAGGGGGGGGTTTTAATTTTTTTTGGGGAAAAAAAAAATTTTTTTTTTAAAAAAAACCCCCTTTTTTTTTAAAAAAAAAATTCCCCGTTTTTTTTAAAATTCCCCAAAAAAAAGGGTTTTTAAAAAAAAATTTTTAAATGATTTTCCCCCAAAAAAAATTTTTTTAAACCAAAAAGGGTTTTTCCCGGCTAGGAAAAAACCCCAAAAAAAAATTTTAAAAAGGGGGTTAAAATTGGTTTAAAATTTTTTTTAAAAAAAGGGGCCCGGGTTTTTGATTAAAAAAACCCAAAAAAAAATTTGGGGGAAAAAAAAATGGCCTTTTTTTTTTCTTAAAAATTTTTAAAAACTTTTTTTAAAAAAAAAAAAATTTTAAAATTTTTTCCCCCAAAAAAGGGGGGTTTTTTTGGGGTTTTTTTTAAAAAAAAAAAAGGGAAAGGGGGGAAAAATTTTGGGGCCCTTTTTTTTAAACCCCCCCCCAAAAAAAAATTTTTTCCCAATTTTCCCCAAAAAAGGGGGTTTTTTAAAAAGGGTTTTTTTAAAAAGGGGAAAAAAAAAGTTTTTTTTTCCCCCCCCAAAAATTTTTTTTTTTTAAATTTTTAAAAAAAATTTTTAAAAACCGGAAAAATTAAAATTCCCAAAAAAATTTTTTGGGGGGGAAATTTTGGGGGGCCTGGAGGGGGAAAATTTTAAAAAAAAAAAGGGGGGGGGGGGCCCCCCCCCCAAAAAAAAAAAATTTTTTCCCCTTTTTGGGGGGGGAAAAAGAAATTTAATGGTTAAGGGGGTTGGTTTAAAACCCCAAACCCGGGGGGGGTTTTTTGGGGGGGAAAAAAAAATGGTTTTAAAAACCCAAAAATTTTTTTTTTTTGGGGAAATTTTGGGGATTTAAAAATTTTTTTTTTAAAAAAAATTTTAAAATTTTAAAAAAATTTTTTTTGGGGGACAAATTTTTAAATTTTTATTTTCCCCGGGAAATTTGGGGGGGGGGTTTTTGGGGGTTTTAAAAAAAAAAAAAGGGGGGGGGAAAATTTTCCCCCCCCGGGGTTAAAAAAAAACCCCCCCCAAAAACCCTTTTAAAAATTTGGGGGGGGTTTCCTTTTTTGGGGGGGGGGCCCAAAGGGGGGGGAATTTTAAAAATTTTGGGTTTTTGGGGGGGGAAAGGGAAAAAAAGCATTTTTTTTCCCCAATTTTTTAAAAAAAAACAAAAAAAGGGGGGGGAAAAAAAAAACCCCTGGGAAAAATTTTTTTTAAAAAAAAAAATTGGGTTTTTGGGGTTTTAAAAAGGGGCCCCCAAAAAACAAAACCCCAAAAAAAAAAAAAAACCTTTTAAATTTTCCAATTTTTTTAAAAAAATTTTTTTTAAAAAAATTTTTTTAAAAAAGGGGGGGGAAAAAAAAGGGGGGGAAAAAATTTTTTTTAAAAAAAGGGGGGGGGGTTTTTAAAAAAAATTTTTTAAAAGGGGTTTTTTTTTTGGGGGTTTTTTTTTTTCCCCCGGGGGTGGAATTTTCCCCCCCAAAAACCCCTTTTTTTTTTGGAAACTTTTTAAATTTTCCAATTTTTTTAAAATTTTTTTTTTTTTCCCAAAACCCCCTTTTTCCCGGGGTTAGAAACCCGGGGGGGAAATGACCGGAAGGGGAATAAAACCCCCCAAAGGGAAAAAAAGGGGAAAATTTGGGGTTAATTTTAAAAAACCCCTTTTTTTAAAATTTTTTAAAAGTTTTTTAAAAAAAAAAAAATTTTTAAAATTTCCCGGAAAAAAAAGTTTTGGGGGCCCCCCTTTTTGGGGGGAAAAAATGGGGAAAAAGGGGGAAAAAAAACCCCTTTTAAGGCCTTTTTGGGGGGGTGGGGGGCTTGGGGGGAAGGGGGGAAACCTTTTGGGTTTTTGGGCCCCCCCTTTTAAAATTTTGCCTTAAAAAACCCCCCCCCCCAAACCCGGGGTTTGGGGGGGGCCCCTTTGGGGGGTTTGGGGGGGGGAAAAAACAGGGGAAATTTGGGGGGGTTTTTTTAAATTTTTTTTGGGGGGGGGGGTTTTTGGGCCGGGGGGTTTTAAAAAAAACCCAAAAAGCCCTTTTTTTAAAAAATTTTTTTAAAAGGGCCCCCCAAAATTTTTTCCGGTTTTTTTGGGGGGGGGTTTTTTTTTTAAAAACAAAATTTCCCCCGGGGGTTTTTTAAAAAAGGGGGGGGTTTTAAAAAAAAAGGAAAAAAGGGGGGGGCCCTTTTTAAAAAATTTAAACCCCCCCTTTTTGGGGAGGCCAAAAAAAGGGGGGCCCCAAAAAACCCCCAAAAATTTAAAAACCCCCCCAAAAAAAAAAACCCCCAAAAAATTTTAAAGGGGGGCTTTTAAAAAAAAAAAGGGGGGGGGAAAAAGTTTTAAAACCCCGGGGGGGGAAAAGGGCCCCCAAACCCCCTTTTTTTGGGCCCGGAAAAAAAAAAAAAAACCTTTTTAAAAAAAAAAAAAAGGCCCCCCCCCAAAAAAAGGAAAAAAAAAATTTAAAAAAAATTTTATTTAAAAAAAAAAACCAAATTTAAAAAGGGGGGGGGGCCGAAAATTCCTTCCCCAAAAAAACCCCCCCAAAAAAAAAAAACCCCGGGTTTTTTGGGGGGGTTAAAAAAGGGGGGGAAAAGGGGGGAAAAAGGGGAAACCCCCGGGTTTTTTTGTTTTTTTAAAAAAGGGGGGGGGCCCTTTTTTCCCCCCTTTTTAAAAAAATTTTTCCCCCCCCTTTTTTAAAAAAATTTCCTTAAAAGGGGGGAAAAAAATTTTTTTTTTTTTTGGAAAGGGGGGGTTTAAAAACCCCCTGGAAAATTTTTAAACCCCAAAAAAATTTTTAAAAAAAGGGTTTTTTTAAAAAAACAAAATTTTTTTTCCCCCCAAAAAATTTCTTAAAAAAACAACCGGGGGGGGGGGGAAAAAAAAAAAAAAAATTTTTTTTTTGGGGTTAAATTTTTTTTGGGGGCCCCCCTTTTTTTTTTAAAAAAAAAATTAAACCCCCAAAAAAAAATTTTTTCCCCCTTTTTTTTAATTTGGGATTTTTTCCCCCCAAAGGGGAAGGGGGGGGGGGGTTTTTTTTTTTTTGAAAAACCCCCCCTTTTTTTTTTCCCCCCAAAAAAAAAACCCAAAAACCCCTTTTTTTTTTTAAAAAAAATTTTAATTTTATATTTAAAAAAGGGGGGTTTTGGAAATTTGGGGTTTTAAAAGTTTTTGGGAAAGGGAAAAACCCCCTTTTGCGGGAAACCCCGGGTTTTTTTTTCCCCCCCCGGGCAAAAAATTTTTTTTTTTTTTTTTAAAAAAAAAGGGGGTTTTTTTTTGGGGGTTTTTTTTTTTAAAAAAAAGGGGGGGGGGAAAGGGGGGAAAAAGGGGGCCCCCCCCCGGGGGGGGGGAAAAAAATTTAAAAAAAAGAAATTTTGGGGTTTTGTTTTTCCCCAAAATTTTTTTAAAAAATTTTTTTTAAATTTTAAAAATTTTTTTTTTTTTTTTAAAAAAAAATTTTTTGGGGGGGGGAAAAAGGGCCCCCCTTTTTAAAAGGGGGGGGCCCCCCCCCCCAAAAAAAAAAAAAAAAAAAAAGTTTGGGAAACCCAAAAAACCCAAAAATTTTTAAAAAAAAATTTTTTCATTGAAAAAAAATAAACCCCCTTTTCCCCCCTTAAAAAAATTTTTTTCCCCCCCTTTTTTCCCGGGTTTTGGGTTTTTTTTTAGGGAAAAATTGGGTTTTTTTGGGGGGGGGGGGAAAAAAAAAAATTTTTTAATTTAAAAAAAAAATTTTTTTTTTAAAAGGGGGGGGTTTTTTAAAAAAAAAATTTTTTTAAAAAAATTTTTTTAAAAAAACCCCCAAATTTTAAAAATTTTTTTGGGGGGTTGGGTTTTTTTCCCCAAAACCCGGGAAAAAAAAAGGGGGGGGGTTCCGGGGGGTTTTGGGGGGGTTATTAAAAAATTTTTTTTTAAAAAAAAGGGGGGGAAAAAATTTTTTTGGGGGTTTTTTTTGGGGTTGTTTTTTTAAAATTTTTTTTTTTGGGGGGAAAATTTAAAGGGTTTTTTTTTTTGGAAAGGGTTTTTTAAAAAGGGGGGGGGGTTTTTTTGGGGTTTTTTTAAAATTTTTTTTGGGGGGGGGTTTTTAAAAGGTTGGGGGAAAATTTTTTTTTTTTTGGGTTTTGGGGAAAAATTTAGGGGGGAAGGGGGGGGGGGGGGGGGGGGGAAAAAAAAAATTAACCCGGGGGGGGGGGCCCCCCCCCCCAAGGGAAAAAAAAAATTTTTAAAAGAAAAAAAAGGGGAAAATTTTTTTTAACCCCTCAATTGGGGGGGGTTAAAAAAGGGGGGGGTTTTTTTTGGGGGTTTTTGGGTTTTAAAAACCCTTTTTTAAAAAGGGGGGGGGGGCCCCCCAAAGGGGGGAAAAACCCCCCCTGGGCCGGAATTTTAAATTAACCCCCCAAAAAAAAAAGCCCGGGGGGCCCAAAAAGTTTTTAAAAGGGGGGGGGAAAAATTTTTTTTTTTTTTTAAAAATTTTTACAGGGGGGGGTTTTAAAAAAGGGGGGGGTTTTTTTTGGGGGGGAAAAGGGGGGGGGGGGGGTGGGGGGCCCTTTGGCCAAAAGGGGGTTTTAAGGGGGGGAAAAAAACTGGGAAAAAGGGGGCCGGGGCCCGAAAAAATTTTTAAAAAAAAAAAACAATTTTTGGGGGGACAAAAGGGGGGGTAAAAAAACCCCCCCAAAAGGGGGAAAAAGGGGGGGGGCAAAGGGGGAAAAAAAATTGGGGGGGGGGTTTTAAAAAAAAATTTTTTTGAATTAAAAAATTTTTTTGTTTTTTCCCCCTTTTTGTTTGGCCCCGGGGAATTTTTAAAAAAACCCCCAAAAAGGGGTTTTTGGGTTTTTTTTTTTTTAAAAGCCCTTTTCCCCCCTTTTTTTTTACCCTTTTTTCCCCCCAAAATTTAAAAAAGGGGCCCTTGGGCCCTTTTCCAAATTTTTGGGGGGCCCCCCCTTTTTGGGGGGTTTTTAAAAAAAATTTTTTGGGGGGTTTTTCAAAATAATTTTAAATTTCCCCCAAAAAAGCCCATTTTCCCAAAAACCCCCCCCCCAAGGGGGTTTTTTTTTTGGGCAAAAAATTTTTTTTTTTTTTTTGGGGGAACCCCTTTTCCCCCAAACCCAAATTTTTTTTTTCCCCCCCCCTTTTTTTTTTTTTGGGGTTTTTTTTTTTTTGGGGGAATTTATTTGGGGGTTTTTTGGGGGGGGGGGAATTTTGGGGGTTTTTTTTTTGGGGGAAAATTTTTTAACGGGTGGGGGCATCCTTGCTACAAGGGGGGGCACCTGGCTACAAGAGGGGCATCCTGGCTACAAGGGGGGCACACTGGCTACAAAGGGGGCACACTGGCTACAAGGAGGGCACACTGGTTACAAAGGGGCATCCTGGCTACAATGAGGGCACACTGGCTACAAGGGGGGCACACTGGCTACAAGGGGGACACACTGGCTACAAGGGGGACATCCTGGCTACAAGGGGGGCAACACTGGCTACAAGGGGGGGATCACTGGCTACAGGGGGGCATCACTGGCTACAATGGAGGCACATTGGCTACAGGGGTGGGCATCTCTGGCTAGAATACGATTTTATTAACTATATGTATAATATGTACTGTTTTTAGTGTTTTTTTGTGCCATTTGGTTGGGGGTGTGCCCCGGGATTTTTTAAGTGTAAAAAGTGTGCCGCGGCTCAAAAATGGTTGAAAATCACTGTTTTAGAGGACTTACTCTGAATGCCCTGGGTTTATGCCACACTGCTGTCTTACACTCTTGCTTCCCTTCAATCCATTCTCAACTCGTCTGATCCATCTCTCTCCTTGTTACTCATCTGTCTCTTGCCTCAGCCAGTCCCTTCACTGGCTACTTATTACCTAGAGAATTCACTTCACATTACTGACCATGTCATACAAGGCTATCTATAACCTGCACCACACAACCTCCTGATATCTCTCCTCACGCAATCTCCGCTCCTCATAGGACCTTCTTCTCTGCTCTCCTCTTGTCAAATCCTTACACAACTGTGTCCAAGATTTCTCCTGTGCATCTCCCATTCCCTGGAACTCACTACCACAACTCTTTAGACTCTCCTGCACCTTCACATCGTTCAATAGTGACTTGAAAACCCAAGATACCTTACATGTCCAAGTGGGAAGACTTCTTGGGATCGCAGTTATCGCAGGAGGAGTGGGCGAGTATATGGCGCAGGCCCCGTCTTCCCCTTTTACCAGATAAGGAGAATCAATATAAAGTGCTAATGTACTGGTAAAATACACCTGCATTTCTACATAGGTTAACCCTTTGGTACCAGATGTGTGGTGGAGATTGCGGGAGACCGGGGGCGGATGTTCCTCATTTAAATTTTGGGCCTGTGAGATGGTTGTCCCATTCTGGAAAAAGATCCAGTCTCTGGCTTTTGAGGTGGTTCAAACCTGGATCCCCCTTACGCCTCAGACCTATGTCTTGAATATCCCGTTCCAACTCTTGGTCGGGCTCTGGGTAGATTGTTCTTGTATATTATCACAGCAGCCAAATGTTTGATAGCTGCCACGGGGAAAACAGACTTCCCCCCGGGTAGGGAAAACGAAAAGTGCCCGGGTTCGGGAATCGGGAAAGGGAAAATACCTCACACCCCTTGCGGGGACAAATTTTGGGGAGCCCTTTTGGGAACAAGAAATGGAAAGTTTGGAGAAATTTTAGGTTTCCCCCCCAAGGGACTTCTAAAACCAGCCCTTGGCCGGATGGTTTATGCGACGCAAACCTACGAGTTGCCTTACGTTTCCCCCCCCTATGTGCCCTTTTCAACGTTTGTCCTTTTTAAACTAAATTTAGATATCAAAATTTTTGGAGATTTTTTAGTGTTTAAATTTTTTTCCCTTTACCCTATATCAAATTATTCTCCAACACATTTGGAAATTTGAATTCTTATATTGATAGTGTAATCGGGGTTATCAACCCAGATATATGTTATGATATGGTTATCTTTATTACGTTTTTTTACCTTGATATGTCAATAAAAATACATTTTAAAGAAAAAAAAAAACCAAAGATACAATCATCTCCGCCCCTCCCCCTTTTCCTCCCTTTTCCCCCTTCCCACTGAAAGTTTGGAAAAGCTCTTGCGGGGGGTTTCCTCTCTCCTGCATGGGTTTGTTGGTTATTTGTTAAATTGTTTTTGTCCTGTTCCATATTATGTATCTGTACCCCTTTGGTTGTACAGTGCTCGGGGAATAAATGGCGCTCTAAAAAAAATATCAAATAATAATAATGATAATACCTATAAATTAAATTGACTTTCGTGAAAAGGGACCCCCGAAAATTTTGTTTTTTTTTTTTTTGCTGAAAAATAATTTGTAAAATAGTGAAAAAATTTTAAAAACAGGGGGCGACTTAAATTTAGACAAGGGTGTTAAATCATTTTTTAAACCTAAAACAATTGTGCATTTTTAAATTTTACTCGCAAAAACCTCATCAGAGAAAGCTTCACCCCCATTCCCCCCCACCCCCCTCTAAAAACCCTTTCAAACTGCTCTTCCCCTTTAAATTGCCCTTTCCCCCCGGTCACTTTTTGAAAAGCTCTCCTCCTTACTGCCAAATCCAACCCAATTTCCTTAAATTCCCTTGGGCCCACTTTCCATCCCCCCTACCCGACCCCCATGTTTCAATTTATCCCAACCCCTTCAAATCCCCTCTCTTTAACCCCAACACTAAACCCCGGCATCTTCCCCTTTTGGGCCCTTTTTAAAATTCTACTATCACTCCCCCAAACCAAAAAAAAACAACCGTTGAACCCTCCTCTCTGTCCAACTATCCCCCCATCTCACCAACCCCCCCCTTTTTCTTTTTCCAAAAATCCCCGAGCCCCCGTTTATCTTCGGTGTCCTCCCAAAATCTCCCCCAAACCCCTCTTCCCTTGCCCACTACAATCTGGTTTTTGACACCACCAAACCCCATACCGATTAACCGGCCCCAAAACCCAAAACCCCTAATGACCCAGTAAACTGCTAAAGCCCATGCCCCCTACTCTGGCTCCTTTCCCTTGGAAAAAGTCCTCTGCCTTTGCACTGTCCGACCATTCCCCCTGCTTTCAAAAAAACCTCTTCTCCCTTCCCGGGATCACGGAAATTTGGGCCCTTTCCCCGGGTTCCCCCTCGTAAACACATGGGTCGGACTTTTTAAACGTCTCCATTCTTGCTCCAAAACCCCTCCCACCCCGGGCCCCTCTCTGTCAGTGTCCCCCAAGGGTCAGTTTTCCTTGGGGCCCCCTTTCCCCCTCTAAAACTACACCTTGGTTCCCGGTTTTGTCAAGCCCCCACATATCTTCATTAACCACCTGTTTGCCGATTTATTTCCCCAACCCCTAAAATCTCCGGGCCCCGATGTCACTTCTCTACTCTCCCGGATCCCCACTGTCGGTTTCCCCCATTTCCTCCTTTTTTCATCACGTCTCCCAAAAACAAAATGTTTGAAAACAGAACTCATCATCTTTCCACCATTTCCCAAATCTACCCCCGCCCTGATCCCCTCTATTAAAGGTTTAAAGGTCTTCACTTCAAACCGGGGCCCGCAAGTCCAAAATGCCTTGGGGGAATCCTTGACTCTGCTCTATTTTTTCCCAAAACCCCACATCCAACAACCCCCACCTCGGGCCCGCCCGCCCTCCAACCCCAAAAACATCTCTTT